>JAIUZE010068596.1:0-14334 GCA_022085475.1 Heliosperma pusillum | reverse complement strand
TAAGGTTCGTCTTATTCCTTCCCTCTCATCGTCCTCTATTTGTATTGGTAATAAATTTACCGTCTTTCTCGCTTTTTAATTTATCCGTCTTTCTCAAAGGTGAATTATATTCATCTTTTATCATCTAATTGTAGGCGGTGACCTCCAAGACCCCGTTAAGGAATTCTATCTAGTTGAGGAAGGCTTAGAAATCGATTAAAGACGCGTAAAGGGAACGGTGAAGGGTTACTCGATATCATTTACGTGTGTTATGTGTTTTCTAGGCTAGTAATTGTATTTAGATTATGGTTAGTATGCTTAAGACTTGTGTTGTTGTTGATGGATGTTGTTAGTTGTTAATTGATATGAGAATTGATGGTTTGTGATGATAAATGAGGATTTTTGTTGTTGGTAACTTGTTGGGATTTGATCGTTCCTGAATCCCGTGAAGAACGCTGGCTGCGTCGTGGGACGCAGGCTGCGTAGTGGGACGCTGGCTGCGTCGTGGGGGCGCTGGCAGCGTTACGCGCGGCCGACTGCAGTTTTCCTGCACTGACCCCTTTTCGTACAATGATCATATCTCCTTCGTTACTTGCTTGTTTTAGGCTTGTGACATCCCGTTGGAACCGTAAGAGGATAAGCTATCGCCTCCATTTGGAATTTCTGCATTTGCATGTATAGAACTCTAGTTATGACCGTTTGAAGTGAACCCTTGTTTTAGTTGGTTTCCAAACAACGTTGTTTTGGAGAGATGATCTATGTTTTTATTCATTATGCTTCATAAACTTGTTCTAATGCTTATGTATCATGTATTGATTCATTTTTATCATAGTTAAGTTTATATAATTCCCTATTCTCATGTTTTGTGACGGTTTTTGGTTTGTCCCACTTTGAGTCGGTTTTACCTTATGTATTTGTTGTGAGCACTAATTGTTCAGTACTTTGAACTCTCATTCCCCGGTCATACTTTGTACCCGTTAGACTTAAATGTCGGAGCGGTGAAGTGTAACCATGATGCCGTTGTACATTTGTTTAGTGGGGATATGACGACGTTGTTAGGAGGCGAACGCAATGCGTTGATCGACCCGACTGTCAAATGTTGTATCCTTGCGAGGTCGTGTCATTGCATGTAGCGTAATAGCTTGACTTTTGACTATAGATCTCTTTCCGCCTCTTTCGTGTGGTTTAGCCGAATTTGGGGTACTCGACGTCTTTGTATGATCGAGTCTTGGATGTGGAACGTCATACCACATATCGAATCGGGAAATGTCTTATCCCGAGAGTCTGGCCAGGTTTAGACTAGGACCGTATTATTATCGTCGTCCTACTAAGAAGATTTGAGTCTTGTGTGTACGAAACGTCTTATCGTACACGATTCCGGGAAACGTCTTATTCCGTGAACTTGTTTGTCTAGGTCATGAATATACGAAATGTCTTATCGTATACGGTTCCGGGAAACGTCTTATCCCGTGGGCTTCCATTGACTTGTCTTGCTCTTATACATGATGCTAGTGCGTGCCATTAACCGTGAGAGATTATGTTGTCATATTCGTATGATTTGATGGTTGTTTGTAAGTTGAATTATACGTGAACATTGAGTTGGACTCTTGCATGAATTAGATGATTGACGTGGTTTATATGTCGAGTCTCTATCTTATCAAGTATATGCCGCTAACGGTGAGATGTAAGCCCTAGTGAGTATATAGTTGCCTAAGGGTGTTTTCCCCGAGTCTTTCTATAATATGATGGTTACGGTTTTGTACTTCAGGTATCGATATTCTTACATATTGAATTGTCTATCTATCCTTATCGTATTTCACATGTATATTTATATATGCATGCTTCTACTTTTGTATTTCCTTCTATGTACGTTTAATGTGATATGGCTGGGAGAACCCGGAGTTACTCCCCACTGACTGTGGCGTTCATGTTTTTCATGGATGAACAGGTTGCTTGATTGGATGACATTTTGCTTGATATTTTGGGTTCGGGTGTGAGCTAGCGGGCGTTGTCCCTGGATGAAACACCTCTAGACGTTCTTTAGCTAGATGCTAATAACGTTGTCTTTTGTTAACACTTTGAGAGACTACGTCTCTTGTGGTATTTTTATTTGGTTTGTAATATTTGACACTCCTCGTATTTTCTATTGGCATGTAAAAAGTTTTAAAAACACCGTAGTTTGGCTAATTAAATCACATGCTTGTATGTTTTATTTCCGCATTCGCGAGGGTTGTCACATATTATGTATTGAAAACGGTCAAAGTTATAAGAATTACTATCCTTCTCATTTGATCAAGTTAAATGAGTACGAGTATTATTTTCAGTATGCGTGTATTCTTTGGGAGGAAAACATGCTTTTAAACAACTCGGATTATATTTCACTCATGATCCTGGTGAAGTGTGTACAATTTAAAACTATGAGCTACTGAGATGACATTTCAAGATCTGGCAAACGAGTCATTCGATTTAGTTTTGGATCGAGTTAAATCGGTTTGATCTAAATCAGGTTGACCTTAGTTTCGGTTTAAGTTAAATTTCGATTGGGTTTATTTCAGTTAGCCACTTTCATCGGTTTGTGATATTTTAAGTCAAGTATGGTTCAGGTGGGTAAATTTTAGTTCAGTCGTTTCGAGTCATAATTTTTTGGAGTTAATGGTAAAAAAAAATAGTTTAAATGTATCATTCACATTCCAATTTTAATGTAATATTTCATAATATCGTTAATAAATAAAGAATAATTGAAAAACACCTACAATATGAGTTTATTTATGAGAAAACAAATACTTTTGATTCAGTTCAATCAGTTCGGTTCTAGTCTGTTCAGATATATTCAGGTTTGGGTATCAATCAGTTATTTTTGATTTCGTTTCAATTTCGGTTCGATTAAGATTGAGTCGAGTTTCGGGTAGTATTATGGTTACAAATATCGAGTGTTCTATCGATTATCAATTCACATGTTTTCGATCGATTTTTTGGTTTCATTTTCATTTTGGCCGGTCTACATTTGAGCCACTGGGTTTATAATGGTTTTATATTTGCTCATATACTCCCTCCCATCCAAACCAAAGGTTACATAGGAGGGAGCACAAGTTTTAAGAAAACATAGAAAAAGCAAGGGTAGTATTGGAATGGAAGTAGGACCACTTGAGTATTTAATGTTAGTTGGGTGGGTGGGGTAATGTCATATTGTGTAAATATATAGGGTAAATGAGGAGTAGTTGGTCTTATTTATTACCCGAAAAAGAATGGATAGTTTGGTTTGGATGGTCCAAATAAGGTAAGTGTAACATTTGGTTTGGATGGGAGGAAGTATTATTCTATTTACACTTTTATCTCTATTAAACTTGAATTTTCCACATATATTTCTATAACTGATATGAATTGTTTCAACTACTTTAATAGAGAGTTTTTTTTTTATCAATCATAAATTCGAGTGTATTTGTAAAGGTTAAGCTTAGGGGTGTTCAAAACCGGTTCGGTTAACCGAATCGGCTTAATTGACCGGTTAACCGGTCAATCGGTTTTCCAAATTGTTGAACCGTAACCGAACTGATTTAAACCGGTTTTTTTGGGTTCGGTTCACCGGATGAACGGTTCGGTTTGACCGGTTCACCGAAACCGAATTCTCAATTAATTTTTTTTGTTTGTCGTAGTCAAAGGCGCTTTCTTGGAGACACAACTTTGGCCAAATGACGTCTTACAAATTCAAGAATGACAAGACATATTGCTTTGTCTTCTTCAAGAAAAAAAAAGTGTCTGAATTGTTAGAAAAATTGAGTCAAACCAAATTTTGAGACTAGATTTTTTGATTAATCCATTATAGCTTTGAGCCTTTAACGTTACAGAGCACTTAAACTATGCATCTTCCGATGAAAGGGACACTAAATCAATTTATTTCAATTGATGATAATATCAAATTCAACAAAACTAAACCAAAACATTCAAAAACCAACCTTAAATTGATTGAATACATTGAAAGTATAAACAAATACATCAAAAAGTTGTAGATTGAGGGACTTGCAAATAGATCCGGAAAAATTATACCCCAGAGATTGTGATGATGAGATGATATCATGAAAATATTAATGAAATACTAATGTGGTGATAGCGAGATAGAGAAAGAGACACTGAGAGATTGAGGGTTTAGCTAGTGAATTAGGTTTTAGGTTAAAAGTTTTTGGAGAGGTGTGTGTATACAGTTTAAGTGTTGGGCTATTCGGGCTTTCAAAAATTTGGGCTAGGCTTTATTCTTAATTTAGTTAATCGGTTCGGTTTCGGTTAACCGCGGTTTTAAAAATCCGAACCGTAACCGAACCGTTTTAAACCGGTTTTTACCGGTTCGGTTCACCGAATTGATAAACTATTTCGGTTCGGTTTTTTGAACCTAAAAAAATGTACGGTTTCGGTTTTTTCGGTTCGGTTTTTACGGTTCGGTTAATCATGAACACCCCTAGTACTACTTAAGCTAACAAAAGTAAGGCCAGTAGGCATTGTATAAAAATCCATTCAATTGTCACCAACATATCCATTCAAAGTTGTGATTATTAAGAATATAAAAATGTTATTTTATTTATACTTAATAAAAAATATACGGATGTACCAATATACAGAGTATAATTTAACGCGTTTATGCTTATAGTATTTTACTATTTTGTACTCTATGTACATTACAAATGTATAAAACGATTTCATAAGTCAGTTAGCAAAGTTTTATATTTGTTCGAGAATAGTCTATTGCATGTAGAACCAAATTTATTTTGACCTATTATTATATGTATTTGAATTTAGTGGAATTGCGAAAAAAATCTAATTATATAATTTACTCGAGATAATCAATTTATTATTCATTTTTGTATTGTTAACTGTACCCATGAGATTATTCCTATGACCGATGACCTTAATCTTTACACATTACTTACTTTAGTTTGCTGCATAGATACAAACATTAGTCCCAAAGGAAAAATATGATTTTGTTCCTAATATTTTGACTTCTTTGTGTTTAATTTATATTTCTCTCTGATCAAAAGAGTAATAAGTAATAACTATTACAAGTACAATATTGATGTTCTATCATAAAATATTGAGTTTTCAGATAAAATCTTTGTTTATAAATTAATACTATTTTGTATTAAAACAAAAAACTCGTATAAGACCCATAAATTTTCACGGGCTTTAAAACTAGTTATGTATTTAAAAAACATAACCGTGTGTGCAGAATTAATGGACTGTACCACTAGTTGTACGATGTAGAATTTATGCTTTGTAATAAACTATCCGAGTTTTATTTTAAAGAATATGAGTATTATGAGAAAGTATTTGAGCTAATGCATTTACAGTTTACACCTTAAAAATATGAACTTTATATTAGCTCAGAAAAAATACATATAAACTCAGATATTTATACCTTGATTGTACAATGCTTATATCAGTGGCGCAACTAGAAATTACTAAAAGGGGCACAATAATAAAAAGTGAAAAAAAATATAAAGTTTTATTACATAAATTTCATCGTCAACATTACATTATAAAAATAACATCAATGTAACACAAAATTAAAGAGTTAATCTAACACCATTCGACGATATTTCATGTTTTGGAAGCGATTAATGATATCATCATCACTTACTTGTACAAAAAAGTCTCGCTCAATAAATGAAACCAAACAATAGTTCAATAGTTCATCGCCCATTCTATTTCTCAACTTATTCTTCACAAACGTCATTGTGGAGAACACTCTTTCCACACTTGTCGTTGCAACCGGAAGTATCAAGACTAGCTTAAGAAACAAACAAACAAATGAATATGAAAGATCACTACTACAAATACAGGCAATAACAACGCCCCATCAACAACGCATACTCACGAAAATAAAGAAAAACCGTTGTGGAATGGATAAATATTTTTCCGCGGAATTTTATTAAACCTAATAACAACGGTGTTAGTTTTTCAAACGTTGTTATTAGTTTTAACAACGGCGTGAACTAAAATAACTGTTGTAAATAAATTTACTAATAACAACAGTTTATTATATGTCCGTTGTTATTAATTTAGCGCGAAATAATAAAAATTAATAACAACGGGTATGAAAAACCCGTTGTTATAATGTGTTATTAATTTGGCGCATTATTTGGCTTAAATTAATAACAACGGAGATGATTTTGTTGTACGTTGTTGTTAGTTGTAACAACGGATTTAACTTTGTTAACCGTTGTAAATAGGTAACCTAATAACAACGGTGAATATGAATAATAACCGTTGTCAATACGTTTAATAAAGATGAAAAAAAACACAGAACACTAATAATACTGTACTGCAACACAAAAACACAAACACTAAATATAATTTATTGATTTCCTGATCGTCTCTTTGTCATCATCTCCGTCTGCTATTTCTTATTAATCAGGTATTCTAATAATTTTTCTTTATTGATTTCCTGAATTTCGTTTATTTGTGAATTAGTTGCCTTATACATTGCATTTTCTGAATTAGTTGGCTTATTATTGAATTAGTTTTAATTAGTTGGATTTTCTGAATTACTTGGCTTACTATATATACTACGAATGTAGATAAATGACTCGAACTTGGATGAATGCTGCGAATATGAGTGACCCAAACTATAAGGATGGTTTAGCTGAATTTTATGAAGTCGTTGCGAACAATTTGAATGGTTCTTCTAGTATTCCATGCCCTTGTGAAAGATGTGGTAATATTAGGTATATGGCTATTCCGGACGTTAAAATTCACCTAGAAAAGTATAGTTTTAGTCGATCCTATACCCGTTGGATTTTTCATGGGGAATCATTAGAGGAAGATAATAATTTTGAAGAAGATGATCTTGAGGTATACGAAAGGATAACTGATGATCCCGAGTTTGCCGAGTATGTTGAGTTGGAAGCAGACGAGTTGAATGTTGGGTCTACAGATAATGAAGAAAAAGATGATGAATCAAATGCTTTTGAAGATGAAAACATTAATTTGGATGACCTTGACAACATGTATAAGAAGTTGTGTGAGTCTGAAGCGCCTCTATACCCTGGTTGTAAGTACACAAAGATGTCGGCTGTGGTGAAGTTGTATAATATCAAGGGGGCAAATGGGGTTAGTGACACATGTTTCACTAGTTTATTAGCCTTGATAAACGACATGCTTCCAGATGGTAATGTTCTTCCCGTTAAGACATATGAGGCTAAAAAACTAATTAGAGGGGTGGGTATGAAATATGAGAAAATACATGCATGTCCAAATGATTGCGTATTGTATCGAAAATTATATCAAAACTTAACCAATTGTCCGGTTTGTTTTGAGTGGCGTTATAAGGATAAGGAAGGGATCCCGGCTAAGGTGTTATGGTATTTTCCAGTGATACCAAGATTCATAAGGATGTTTGCGAATAGCAATGATTCAAAAATGTTAACTTGGCATGAAACTGGAAGAATAAATGATGGGAAGCTAAGACACCCGGCAGATGGTATGCAATGGAAATCGTTCGACGCTAAGTATCCCGATTTCGGCATTGAACCTAGAAACTTACGTCTAGCGCTGTCCACTGATGGAATGAACCCACATGGAAACATGAGTACCCAACATAGTACTTGGCCAGTAGTGTTGGCAATATACAACTTACCTCCATATGTGTGCATGAAAAGAAAGTACTTGATGTTGTCGTTGTTAATTTCCGGCCCTAAACAACCTGGAAATAATATAGATGTCTATTTGGAACCTCTTTTAGATGATTTGCGAATTTTGTGGGATAGTGGGATAGAAGTATTTGATGCATATAGGAATGAAACTTTCAATTTGAGAGCGATGTTATTGTGTACAATAACCGACTATCCGGCTTATGGCGACCTTTCTGGGCATACGGTGCATGGGAAAGAGGCATGTCCATTGTGTGGGGAGGATATCGAGTCTGAATACTTGAAGTGTTCTCATAAGTATGTGTATTTGGGAAATAGGAGGGGCTTGGATCCTGACCATTGTTATCGCAAGCAGCAGAAAGCATTTAATGGACGTCAAGAACATCGTCAACCTCCTAGAATTTTGAGTGGGCATGAAGTTTATCAGAAAGTAAAGCATATAGAGATAAAATATGGGAAGAAGAACGGCTCTAAATTGTCTACTCGTGGGTATAAGAAAAGATCCATATTTTTTGATAAACTTCCATATTGGCCTGACCTGGAGGTCAGGCATTGCCTCGATTTCATGCACATTGAGAAAAATGTCTGTGATAATATTATCAATACCCTCCTGAATGTTCCCGGTAAAACAAAGGATAACGCCGCAGCTAGGGAAGATATGCAAATGATGGGTATTAGGCTAGAGTTGGCACCACAGAAGAGAGGTAATGGTACATTTTTACCGCCAGCAGCTTATACCCTTTCACGGAATGAGAAAAAAGAGTTTTGTGCATGCTTGAATGGAATTAAAGTGCCACATGGTTATTCGTCCAACATCAAAAGCCTTGTGTCGATGCAAGATCTAAAACTCACCGGGTTAAAGTCACATGATTGCCACACTTTGATGCAACAATTACTATCCGTGGCTATTCGCTCCATTTTACCTGAAAAGGTACGATATGCTATTACCAGATTCTGTCTCTTCTTCCAGTCCATATGCGATAAAGTCATCGATCCCGATGATGCGGATTCATTGCAGGACCTCGTTGTCACCTCTCTTTGTCATTTTGAAATGTATTTTCCACCCTCTTTCTTCACTATCATGATTCACCTGACCACTCACTTGGTTAGGGAGATTTTGTACCTTGGGCCCGTGTACTTGAGATACCAGTATCCTTTCGAAAGATTGATGAAAGTCTACAAGGACTATACATCTAATCGGTATCGTCCAGAAGGTTGTATTGCTGAACGTGCTATATTAGACGAAGCTCTTGCATATTGTTACGCTCATCTCTCTCCTGAGGAGTTAATTGGCGTTCCAAAGAATCGTCATAGTGACTGGATGACCGGAAAAGGTATTAGGGGCCGGGTTGAAAAAATTGTGTCACGTGACATGTTACATTTAGCACATACGTATGTGCTAAACAACGAAGATGAGGTGCAACCTTATATTGAACAACACAAAGATGAGCTCAAATACGATCACCCAAACAAGAGCGAGATGTGGATTGCAAACGAGCATAAGAAGACATTTGGAGAGTGGTTTAGGAATGTTGTCTTGGAGTATAAGAATTTGTATGGTGATGACATCTCTCCTAGGTTACTACGTCTTGGGTTAGGTCCAAATGCCAGGGCCACTTTTTTCAGCGGTTTTGCTATTAATGGTTATACTTTTTACACCCGCGAGCAAGATGAGTTGAGCACAATGCAAAATAGTGGTGTGAGTTCTGAATTTGAGGCAATGCACTTTGCTACTTCAAAAGATAAAAACCCTATTTGGGGAAAATGCCTTTATTATGGTGTTATTCAAGAAATATTGGTATTAGATTACATTGATTTCACAATACCTCTGTTTCGATGTAACTGGGTTGATAACAACAACAATTGTGTTCGAAAGGATAAAATGGGATTTACGTTGGTCAATTTGGATAAGGTTGGCAATAATAAGGATGATCCTTTCATAATGGCATCCCAAGCTAAACAAGTGTTCTATGTCACCGATCCTATGGATAAGAAGTGGTCTGTTGTACTATCTATAAGGAGTAGACGGGGTGCACCCGATAATGGTGGGGATAATGATCAGGATGTCGTGTTTGAGGGAATGGATCACTCTTCCACTGTATCTTATTTCGACAATGTTGACACTGATCATGATAACATTGAAAGCATCTATATGCGTGATGATCATGGTGAAGGTATTTGGGTTAACGAAGAAACTATGTCGGGCAAGAAACGTCCCCGATCCTGAGGTGGTATTGTCTTTAGTTTTTGTTAGCTTTGGTCATTGTTGAAGAATCCCAAATTATTTAGCTTTTGGTCATTCATTATACAGTCTCCATGTTTTGGTTTCTGCTGATATTGCAGTGTATAGTGCTTATGATATTGCTGTCTTTGTTGGTTTCTGCTGATTATTATTGCAGTGTATAGTACTTATGATATTGCTGTCTCTTATAATTATAATTAAAAAAAAATAAAGGTAAGCAACAACAACGGTTGTTGTAAATCTACCCGTTGTTATTGATTATAACAACGGTTAATAACCATAAACCGTTGTCATAGTTTTTACTAATTACAACGGGTAGACTACTATAACCGTAATCATTGCTCTATCACAACGGTTTGTTTATAATAACCGTTGTCAATATTTGTAGATAGAAAACACACAACATTAGTAATACGACTGTAGTACTGCAACACAAAAACTCTATCACAAAGCGATCATTTTTCTGTCATCATCTCCCTTATTACTCAGATATTATTTTTATCAACTATTTCTTGAATTTGTGAATTTGTGAATGTCATTTCCTGAATGTCGTTTATTTCCTGAACGTCAATTATTAGCAAATTTGTGAATGTCATTTCCTGAATGTCGTTCAATTCTAATTTTGCTTTATCGATTGAATAGCTTTATATTGAATAAGTTTAATTACTTCTAAACTTAAGTCAAAAAACAAATTAACGTATCAACATTAATATTATTAAATTATAAGTTCAAACGGCGCCACACACAAATGGCGCCAAAACAACAACAACCAAACAACCAAACAACTACAACCAAACAACAACAACAAATTAAATTGAGTCCGGGTAAATCTCCCGGATAGCTGCCACCGCTAGAGCATATGCATCAATCGGGTCAGCCTCGGCCAGAGCCAACCCTTCCCACTGCTCTACCTGGGTCACTTCAACGAGGTCGACCCCATTTGGGAAACAGTAACGCTCATGTTCGGAAGCCACCCATAGATATGGCCCAGGCTTGTGGTCCGTGCTCTCAATAAAATCTTGTCTCCCATGCCCGGCCTTGTCAAACATTCTTGCCAGTTTGAATGCGGACGCACGATGAGCATCCGACATCCCAAACTCGAAAACGAGATGCCCTGTAAAGTGCCCGCGATGATAATTTGGCCACATCTTCCTTATTAAGTAGCCATTTCGAATAAGCGTATCACGGAGTTTTTTGTAACTTTTACACACAACGTAGCCACCCTCAATATGACAAGGCATTTCTTTCATGATGCAAGCATATGGTTTAGTAAAAGTTCCAGACATTTTGTATGGTTGATGTTAGTATTGAGGCTGGGAAATTTTGTATGGTTTAGCAAATATGTTATTGATTAGAGTTGGGAATTTTGTATGTGGTTGATAACCTGCTTGTATTGAGGCTGTATTTATAGAGAGTTATTTATTGGAGTTATTTATTCACATGCATGCATTGGTTCACATGAAGGCATTGATTCACATGCATGCATTGGTTCCCAAAACGACTATACATTCACATGCATGCAGTACGTTATTGATCGAGTAAATGTGTGAATATGCAGTACGTTACATTTCCTATGTAGTCAATGCATTAACTGCAATGTGCAGTAACCCTATCACAACGGTTATGGCCAAGAAAACCGTTGTGGTTAGTAATAACAACGGGTTTATAACCAATACCCGTTGTTATTGATTAATATTATTATTTTTAATTAAAAGATAATGCAGTCCAAACCCGTGAATAAACAACAGGCGCAGAACCAGCATTGATTAAAGCATCATCAATGGCAGCATAACCCCTCTATAAATATAGCCTCAAAACCCCTCCTTTAAATATTACATAACTACCCTAAAATTAATATCATCAATGGCAGCAGTTAACCTTCCCAACGATGAAACGACCCTTACAAAATTGATTGCAGATGAGGAGGAGGCTCTTGCCGTAGTTCCCGTTGATCATCACCCATTGATTAAAGGATCCATTGAACATCGAAGGGATTATTGGATTAAGAGGCGTGAAGCAGTCCGACTTGTCAACCAAGCGTCGTCATCATCATCGTCCTCTGTCTACCCACGTCGGCCTTATACTCGGAGGGTGGATGCCGCAAGAGATATGTTGAGCTGTACCCGTCCTACCTTATCTCCACATGCAAGACGTGTACTTGCAGGCATTGAATCTGTTATTGCAAAATACGAGGTTAATGATCCGGGAGTCATCAGTATCATCAATATTGTTCCGGATTGTTGGTGGCAGTGTGAGAAAAGCTTTTTACACTTAACCGGAATTGTTCCGGATTATTTAACATCTTTATTTATTTGATGTCGGATGAATGTAATGTACTTTATTATAAAATCTAGGTTATTCCTAATGAAATCAATGAGAAAGAATGTTGTTTAAAGTGTTTGAATTGATGTTCAATATTTGGATGTATTATTAATTAGAAGTATATAAAAAAGGGTTTAGGGTTTAGGGTTTAGGGTTTAGGGTTTAGGGTTTAGGGTTTAGGGTTTAGGGTTTAGGGTTTAGGGTTATTTTGAAGTAACACACGTATACTAATAATGATACTTAATAATTAAAAGTGATCCGACCCGAAAATGATACTTAATAATCATCACGTGGATAATAAATAAAGATTTCTATCGAATTAAATTAAATAACTCGATACTAGCTAATTAATTTTGGGTCGGACAATTTCAGGTTTGTGATGCAAAAACGGCCCGACTCGATATATAACCTCATCTGCTAGCATATTAACATTTAAATGATCGAATTAAATTAAATTAAATTAAATGAACAGACACACGAATAAACAGACACGAAAGCCGAAAGGACACGACCCTCGCTCGCTCCCTGACCCAATTAAACTAACCCGGTAAAGTTACATATCCTACGAATCTAACCAGATCGGAATATGGCCTATTAATCATTTATTTGTTGAGAAAACGTATGTACCCAATAATATATATATATATATATATATATATATATATATATATATATATATGCATCGTCAATATATATATATATCCGTCCCTTTTATTAGCGTACTTGAATTGGATGAACGAAGTCGATCGACCCCATATATATATATATATATATATCATCATTATTATTTAATTTGGGAAACATTGACGTACGTGTATATATAATACTTACTTGAATTGCATGTATGTGCATTGATGAATCTGTTATTATTGCAAATTGTAGTACGAGCGTCGTTAATTAGAGCTCCGGAAGTCATCATCATTTAATTATTATATATATATATATATATCATCATCAATAAGTAGTACATATATATATACGAGGTAATTAATAATGACACGTGCCCCCGACCCTGCCCAAAAGCGATCGACCCGAATTGAAGTACGTAGCTACGCTTGCTCTGCTCTAGAAAGTGGATTGCCCGATCCGTAACTGCTGGCCTGGCCACCCGATCGATTAGTTTCAGGTTAACTAGTGATGCATGATAATTATAATAACCAGTTCCTTAATTAAAAAGAAAATGACCCGAGTCGAGGTAATTGAACCAAAAACTAAAAATAATTAATAACTAACCCGATCGATAAAGTTATTAATTACAAACCCGCCGAATCTAACCCGATTGGAATTGATTCCCAGGCCAAACCCGATCCGAGCTAATAATTAAACGTAACTTACGCCTATAATATAAAATTTAGAGCAACGTAAAATAAATTAAATTAAATTTAGAGCAAAGTTAAATAAATTAATTTAGAGCAAAGTTAATGAGTTTATTTCGTGCCTCAAATTTTAATACCGCGCGCGCGTATCTGAAAAATTAAAAAAAATATACATAATCTATAAAAACGGTGTTTTAGAATTTCACCGTTGTTATTACTTTCAACAACGGGTTATAATAAATAAACCTTTGTCTTAGTGTTATTACTTTCTACAACGGGTGTGATTTAACCGTTGTCATTACGCTATAACAACGGTGGTTTGTAGGATAACCGTTGTCAATAGTTTCTCTTAATAAACCCTTTAGTTTCTCTTAATAAAAAATAATTTACAATCCTATAGAGTAAATTTTACACACGTACATTATCATCATCATCCTCCTCGTTTACAATCATCCTCGTTTACAACACAAATCTTTTGGTTTAGTATCATCATCATCCTCCTCGTACTCGTGATCATCATCCTGTTCTCTTTATCATCACCCTGTTCTCATTTTCTTTATCAGGTAATTTTTGTGTTTCGTCTGTAGGGTTTTAAGTTTGAAGTTCATCTTTTTGTTTTCATTTTCTATTTATCGTTCTCTTTATCTTGTAGTTTCATTCCTTTCTAAGTTTTTAGAGTTTTAGAATCTCTGCATGACTCTTTATTTGTTCAGTTACTATTTCATTCATTTCAAGGTCTTAGGGTTTTAGAATCGCTGTATGCATGACTCTGTTCCGTTACTATTTCATTTATTTTTAAGGTCTTAGTGTCTTAGGATTATCATGGGTGAAAAACGGA
>JAIUZE010068595.1:0-28267 GCA_022085475.1 Heliosperma pusillum | reverse complement strand
AACAATTTTTTTAGCCTTATCAAGTGCAAATGGGGCTTTTAGCTTAACTTCATTTTTCTTAATGTGTAAGTGTGGTCTTTTGCCTAATAGTTTCACGTCTTCCCTTGATTTTTCATTGTCGCAAGTTTTATTCATATTATTCATGACCGTATGAATCAATTGCTCAAAGAAGTTCTTTTCAATATGCATAACATCCAAATTGTGTCGCATTAACAAATGCTTCCAATACGGCAAATCCCAGAATATACTTCTCTTAAACCATCCTAATTTATTGTATTTAAACATGTTCAACTCACTCTTTTTGCACTCAATACTAGTAGGATAATCACGAATCTTCTCCAAAATTTCAAATCCGTCACGGAATAGAGGAGGGGTGTCATTTGTTTTGTAATATATTCTTGAGAAATGAGGTTTTGTTATACCGGAATCCGTGGTTAGGCGATAAGAATTGTCGGTGACAATCAAACCAAGACATCTTATGAGTCTTAGGAAGATAAAATGCCTTTGATTCTTCCATACAATAAGGACACACAAGGAAACCGGCTGTGGCCCAACCGGAATGCATGCCGTAAGCTGGAAAGTAATTGGCTGTCCATAATTGAGCGGCTTTGAGTTGAAAATTTTGTTTCTTGGATACATCGAAAGCGGGTACACCAACCTCCCACAACTCTTTCAACTCTTCGATAAGAGGTTGTAAGAAGACATCTATGTGACTTTTAGGATTATTCGGCCCCAGAACAATTAATGAAAGAAACATAAATGGTTTCTTCATACACAACCATGGTGGTAGATTGTAAGGAGTGAGATTTACCGGTCAACATGAATATTTTTTCCTAAATTGGCCGTATGGTGTAAAACCATATGTGCACAAACCAAGTCTAACATTTCGAGGCTTAAAAGCAAATTCCGGGAACATTTTGTCCAAATGCTTCCAAGCCTCACTATCGCTTCGGTGGGCAAATGTCCTTGTACACGAGGGTTTTCTTCATGCCATCTCATTGCCTTCGCAATATTTCTAGTAGCATAAAGCCATTGTAATCTTGGACCTATAGGAAGGTAGAATAAGACTTTTTGAGGTATTTTTTTCCCACTTGATAGTGTTGGCTTTTACCTATCTTTGCCACACTTCTTACATTTATCAAGTGACGCATCTTGCTTCTTTCCAAAAGAGCATACACCCGTCTTTACAACAATGAATCTTTTGATAGGGTAGTTGAAGCGCTTTGAGCAATTTTTTGGTTTTAAAATACGTGCGGGTCATCACATTTCCCCGAGGTATAACATCCTCAATCACGGAAGCAATCTTATCTACACATTTGTGCAATAAGATGTGCTCACATTTTTTGTTAACAACCCCTTGCTGCTGCTTGTAACACCGACACATTGCTCCCCTCATATAAAGCTGTCTCTGCCGCATCTTACATATAAAAAAAAAACTCTTCAATTAAGGGTGTGGAGTTTCTTCTTCACCGATAGGGGGTTCCTCCATATGTTCTAAAGTCGTGTCACCTAAGGCATCTATTACCATCTCTCGATATGGTCCTCTGATGGAAGATTGAGTAGTGTTTGGTACATTGTTTAGTATTTTAAAGGAGAAAGGCTCACCATGACACACCCAATCATAATAATTTCAAGTGAAACATTTACTAATAAGGTGTTCTTGTACCACAAATTCACTTAAGTATTTCAAATTTTTGCACTTTAAACATGGTCATCTAATTAGTTGTGAATTCCTAAAATCATCTCGAGTTTTAACATATTCAAGAAAACTACTCACCCCACATATAAACTCATACTTAACCATCTTCCTAGCATCCACTCTTTCATACATCTATTCTCGTTCAACCCTCTTCATTATAAATCTATATAAATACATAAATACAACATAATTAGGCAATCTAACAACTACCTGAGATAATATACCTTCTTACTAATTAGGCAATCTAACTACTAATTCTAACTACCAATTTTAACCAACTAATCAAATTATACTACCAACATAAAATTTCTAACTACCAATTTCAACCAACATTCAATTACACAACCAAATTCCAACATATATCTACTACTAACCTCTTGAACATACTAACAATTATATATACTAACATAATCAAATTTCAATCAATACCAAAATATAATTGCAAATTTATTACCAAAATATACAAATACATCATACACCCATCTTCAACATCTAATCAAATTAAAAAAAAACCCCAATTTCACTACCCATAACCCTAACTTAAACAATTCTAAAATTACATTCAATTAACAACAATTAATCAATCCTAACATAAAATTATGTGTAAAAAACATATATAAACACTAATAAAACAACACAAAACACAAATATTAAGTATAAATCAAACCTTAATCATGTAGCTAGAGGAGAGAGAAGGGTCGTCGAAGGTTTTTGTCGATAGTAGAACGGCGGCAGGGGTAAGGGGAGGGTCGTCAGCGGCGGGCGGAATGCGGCGGTGAAGCGGCGACCGGTGCTAGTGGGGAAGGGTTAGCGTCGGGTTTGGGGTTATTAGTTTAGAGTGTGAGTGTGTTTGGTAAGTAAATATAAATAACAGTGTGTTTGGTCGTCTTCTTTTGTTTAATATCTGGGCGCTTTCCGACCAACGCTCAAAACTGTCGGTAAAAATAGAGCTTCGGTCGGTAATTTGAAAAATACCGACCAAAATAAAAGCAATACCGACCGAAACATAGTCGGTCGGTAATATTAATGACCGATTTTGTGTTGCTGACCACTTGCGGTCGCTAATTAACTTTACCAGCCGTTTTTCAAAGCGGTCGGAATTTGCGGTCGGTACTAGAGCTCATTCTTGTAGTCTCACTAAAGAGCCAAATTAGTTCATCCCTAGGATCTGTGTTGAGTCCTAGCCATGTCTAGGTTTGAAAAAACCATCCATTGTCGTGTCGTACCCAAAATGAATGGGCGAGATTGCTTAATCTTAGGTTCTAGGTCCAATGTTGAGTCTCAAAGAGTCCATTGTGTCGTCTATGAGTCTAGTCCTAATTGTGAAGGGGATTTTGATTCACTAAATGATACTTTCTAGGGGTTTTCTTGTAGAAAGGCCAATCCAAACAAGAAAGATGTCTACCGCGGAAGCATTAAAGGAGGTCAACGAGTCTTTGGTTGCAATGATGGAACGTTTAGAAGCCGTTGAGACTAGGCTAGCCCGAGAAACTCCTCCACCACAACCACGTGAGACGAAACTTGAGAAAAGGTTCAAATTGATTGAAGAACAACTGAAATTGTCCCGGGGGGAAATGTGCATTACGAGAACGCTCGAGGGTATACTCCAGTTCAAGACAAGTTGCCCACTAATTTTGTTTTGACCTCTAAAGAGACCTCGTACTGAAAGGGATACCCGTTGACATGTTATCTCACATCTTTGCCCAATCATTAGGAGAACACCCGAAGGCGTGGTTCTATGGCCTCAATCTTAAGAATTTCGCGACATTCAAAGATATTACGGTGGAATTGTGTAAGCTCTTTGCTAATAATGCTGAAATCCAAACAACCATGAGAACACTTGAGGTGATGACTCAGAAAGAGAGAGAGAGGGATTTACTGAATTCCTCAACCGATGGCGCGCTGAAAGCGTAAAACTATCAAAAAGGCCAGAAGAAACTGAAATGGTGGACAAATTCATTAAGAACCTACAACCCCTCTATCGAGATGCTATCAAGTACAAGAATTTTGGCTCGTTTAAGGAACTTATTCGAGTCGGAAGGAAAATTGAAGATGATGTTAGCATGACCGAGGCTGAAAAGCCTAAGGGATACCAAGGTGCCTCTTCTTCTAGGGCAAAGGAACCTATCTCTTCCAATCGCATCCAAGCCATTAGCCTTTTGGGAGGAACTCCTAAGGGGACACAACGCTAAACACCTAGGGTATTTACCGACATTGGGTGTACCTATACTTACGCCCTTCAAAGGCTCTCAGCCCAGGGAAAATTGACCCCATTGGTCCAAATCCAGATCCACCTGTTGATCAACAAGGTAAATGGTACAAGCCAAATACATACTGTGCCTACCATCAAGGAAAGGGACATGATACCGAGCATTGCTATCGTCTCGAACATGATATCCAAGATGGGATAGAGAACATAACAATCATGATCCCGACTGTCAAGCCCAATAATGTGAACAATCCCTTCGGTGATCATGCAAATGCAATATTTGTCAAAGACAACGTTGATGTATATCATTTAATCCAACCTTTTTTTCGCCTCACTGGGCTCTATATTGGGGAATTTTATGTGGATTGCTCCAACCTCTCTCAAGCCAAGAACAAAGTTTGAATTGGGGACTTTGCTATTGATTGTACACCATACATTATTCGAAGTAAGAATAAGATTAATAGGATAGGTACGATGAAGAAGATGACATCCATCTCACCAATGTTGCAACTGCCATAAAAACTCAAGAAGAAATATCAAGGTCGAGAAGTGACGTCCTCAAGTACAAAACCATAATTGTCAAGGCACTGGGCAAAGGGTCGACTTCAGAGGTTTACCTCGTCAAGATGTTCCAAAAGACTGAGGAAGACATATCAAGGGACAATGAAATGAAGATGTTCATGAGGGAAATGAGACTCCAACCATGGTACGTCATGCATAGAAAAAGTATAAAGAAAGAACAATTTTGTTACTTTGATTATGAAGGAAATGAGCACAATAATTGAACTCCTTTCAACTATTGTTCTTAAACTATTAATCAAAGGAAGTACTCCTATTTTCAAATTAGAAACTCTCCAATAAGTTTCACCCAAGACTACTCCCTTTAATCATTATATAAGATACTACACTAGTATATTATAGTAGTCTCCATTAAATAATTCTAATAACTCTCTTACTACTCTAGTAAACTTATTAGAATGTATGAACTCTAAGTATTGTATGAGTTTCTTAAGTTTAGTGTGAGAATGAAGAGATTTAGAGAGATAAGGATGCATGCAAAATTATGAGATGTTGTAGCATATAATAAGAGGGAAAAACAAGCCCTCTTGTTGCTTATGCAAACCGGTCAAAAAACACCCCACACATTTTCACATTGTTCTTCACAATGCAAGGTTGAGTGTATGGGTTATTGTAGTAATGATTTGTTCTAATTCATAAATAGAATAAAATTACAACCTAAAATCCAACCCATCTAGCTCATAAATCCGGTGCACCCATATAAAATGGGTTTCCATTTTATTTTTCCATTTTGTCATTTGTCACATATGTGACATGTGATATGTAACATGTAATTTTGCTTATAAATGTGGATTTAACTAATTTAAATGCAATTTCATAAAAAATAATTAGACTTAACATTTTAAGTCATATTTTATAATTACATGTAAATAAAATGAGTCATCTCATATTTGGTTAATATAATCTACAACTAATTGTAATTATAATCAACCAATTTTGCTTATCTCAAATGTTTCATAAACATTATGCATTCTTAATAATATAATAATTAAATTACTAAAATAAATCTTATTTAATCATATTACAATAAGATATAATTCTCACTTATAAAAGAATTAGTTCAATTTAAGAGATTAATTAATCTGTATCGCTATACAATTAATTAATGTACATGATGAGGAGATTGTCCTTTAAGTGTGACCTCAAGGGATCAATTGATAACTACCGTCATACGACAGTAACGTCAAACTCAAGTGAGCCAGTCGTTACCGATTTATATTGACCAGTTTACTATAATATTCGTCATCCATTTCTATTAGTATTATGTGATCGCACTACAATTAAATACCATGGACACGGGATTTGACGGTACCTTACACGATAGAACTGGATACAGTATGATGTCTGTGGGTTAATCGGTAACCGTTATTAGGTAAACGTTAATCAACTGATAAAATACTCTTAGTAAACCCAGTGTACCTGTAAGAGATTTATTCGCGTTATCACAGTAACTGTGTAGGACACCTAGCTCACGAACCTTAGGTATACTCTCTCGATCGAGAGATGTATCTCCTCGATCGAGAAGATATGGTATACTAAAGTCCTCAATCGAGTACTGATCTTCTCGATCGAGCAATGGCTAACAATGGTGTTCGATCGAGAAGGTCTGTATCTCGATCGAACAATCCCTGTGGTCGATCGAGAATATCTGTATCTCGATCAAACCCTTGCTAGTTCCAACAATCTCCCACTTGTCCTCACAAGTGTATGTGCGATAACCGATTCTCATATCCATAAAATTTCTCCCACTAAATGTAAGACAATTTGCAAAATCCGTATTCACAAAGGTCGTATCCTACAATCGATCAGTATCAAGAGTGGTTTTCCCGACTAGAGAGTAATTCAACTGATAAACGAATCATTATTCGAGCATGGCCATGCATTTCAGTTACTACTCCTCGAGTGGCCCTGAGAAATAACTAAAACCTGAAAAAGGTTGGATATTTTCCTAAACTCGAATCCTGCAGATACAAGCACAGTATGAAATGACCCAGTAAAAATATACTTAGCCTCCTGTTACGGTCGACCACGAGAAAGAAACCAAAGTCACCCAAAAACTGCCTTAATCTCAAGAGACATCCGATAGTCAAAAGAATCGACTCTAGGAACACTATGGACGTCCTATCCACGACCTGGCACCTAATGTTCTGAAACATTTAGGACTCCATAACGTTGTCACAAAATTGTCCTGCGAGGTATCATTATAACTCGCATATGTGATCGATCAGTCAACTGTTTGATTTATGGCTCGTTGAACCCACCATCAATCGACTGCACAGAATAATTGCCAGAGTTATCAGCTCATGTAGGCGATTACGGACCAAAACAAATATAATGTAATTCAGTTCACTTTGTGGTGTTCAATGTTGTCATTACAACCCACATGAAAAACAAAATATAAAACAAAACGATGATTTCATAGATAGTTTTATGAAAAAGATACAGGTGTCTAATCCATATAAAACAACTAATACAACTCAGGAACACGTTTGATTCCCATGGAAATCACGTGCCCTTCATGCTTATCATATCTCAATGGTTTAGTGAGAGGATCTGCGACGTTATCATCCGTAGCAATCTTGTCTATCACTATCTCCCTTTGCTCCACGTAATCTCGGATCATGTGATCCTTCCGTTGTACATGCCTAGACTTGTTGCTGGACTTGGGCTCCTTAGCCTGGAAGATGGCACCACTATTATCACAATAGATGGTGATCAGGTCATCCGAACTAGGAACTACAGTTAGTCCCTGTAAGAATTGACGCATCCATATAGCTTCCTTCGCAGCCTCTGAAGCAGCATAGGACTCGGACTCAGTCGTACAATCTGCTATAACACTTTGTTTGGAGCTTTTCCAGCTGACCGCATCGCCATTAAGAGTAAAAACGAATCCAGACTGAGATTTCGAGTCATCTCGATCCGTTTGGAAGCTAGCATCTGCGTAACCGATTTCGCATAGCTCAGTGTCTCCTGCATAAGTCAATACCCAAACCTTAGTCCTCCGTAGGTACTTAAGGATATTCTTAACAGCCATCCAGTGTGTTTCACGTGGATTGCCTTGGTACCGACTCGTCATACTCAATGCATATGCCACGTCAGGACGTGTGCATATCATGGCATACATGATCGATCCTATAGCTGATGCATAAGGAACCTGACTCATGCGCTCGACCTCTTCCGATGTCTTTGGTGCCTGAGCTTTACTCAACTGCATCCCAGAAATCATTGGAAGGTTCCCCTTCTTGGAGTTGGTCATGCTGAACCTCTCAAGAATCTTATCTATATACGACTCCTGACTGAGGGATAACATCCGTCGTGATCTATCTCTGTAGATACGGATCCCCAAAATTCTTTGTGCCTGGCCCAGATCTTTCATCTGGAAATGGTTCTTTAACCAAACTTTTACCGAAGTTAAGAGAGGTATGTCATTCCCATTCAAGAGTATGTCATCGACATACAATATTAGGAAGACAATCTTGCCTCCCCATCGACTTGATATATATCTGGTTCCTCGACCGATCGAGTAAATCCATTCTCTTTTATCACCTGGTCGAAACGATGATTCCAACTCCGAGAGGCTTGCTTAAGTCCATAAATGGAACGCTTAAGCTTGCATACCTTCTTATGATTTTTAGGATCAATGAAACCTTCGGGTTGTACCATGTACAACTCCTCCTCCAAATAACCGTTTAAGAAGGCGGTTTTCACGTCCATCTGCCAAATTTCATAGTCATGAAAAGCGGCAATCGCTAAGATTATCCGAATGGAACGCAGCATGACTACGGGTGCAAAAAATTTCATCATAATGCAATCCGTGCCTTAGTTAAACCCTTTGCCACTAGTCGTGCCTTGTAGGTTCCCTGGTTGGCCTTCTACAAGAATGCTTTATTTTGTAAAGCCATTTGCACTGAAGAGGCCGAACCTTAGCAGGTAAGTAACAGATCCACGTCATTCTCATACATAGAGTCCATCTCGGATTGCATGGCGTCAAGCCATAGCTTAGAGTCGGAACATGTCATGGCACCTTTATAGGTAGCGGGTTCGTTACTCTCAAGGAGTAAAACGTCATCACTCTCATTCTCCTCGACCATACCAATGTATCTGTCTGGGAATAGAGTGTCTACCCGACCTCCTCGGTTCCAAAGGAATATTTACCGCAGCTGATGATGAAGGAACAGTTTCCTCCATTGGTTGCTCGGTTGTTGGTTCTTGAATCTCCGACAGTTCGAAGGTTCCATTACTTGTCCTATTCTCGAGAAATTCTTTCTCTAAGAACGTCGCACTAGCCGCAACAAAAACTCGATGTTCGGTAGGCGAGTAAAATTAATGACCAAACATCCCTTTTGGATAACCAATAAAGTATGTCTTGACCGATCGTGGGCCGAGCTTATCGTCAGGTCTCCACTTGACATAAGCCTCGCAGCCCCAAACCCGAATAAAGGACCTTAGGGACCGGCCCTTCATAATTCAATTGAGTCTTGTTCCTACAAGCGTTATACGGACTTCGTTAAGTATTAGAGCACGCTGCAAAGAGATAACCCCACAATGAATCAGGTACAACCGTGTGACTCATCATGGATCGAACCATATCAAGTAATGTTCGATTTCTCCGTTCGACACACCATTCAATTGTGGTGTTCCAGGTGGAGTTAACTGTAGTACTACACCACAGTCTTTGAGGTGTTGATCAAACTCATTCGAAAGATATTTG
Organism: Heliosperma pusillum; assembly: GCA_022085475.1. NCBI lineage: Eukaryota > Viridiplantae > Streptophyta > Magnoliopsida > Caryophyllales > Caryophyllaceae > Heliosperma > Heliosperma pusillum. The sequence continues at coordinate 19,069 of JAIUZE010068595.1, read as the reverse complement.
CCACCACGATCTGAACGTAGTGCTTTAATCTTTCTATCCAGTTGGTTTTCAACCTTATTCTGGAATTCCTTGAACTTGTCAAAGGACTCACTTTTATGCTTCATTAAGTAGACATTCCATATCTACTCAAATCGTCCGTGAAAGTGATAAAATATCTATAGCCATCTCTAGCGTTGATTGACATAGGTCCACACACATCAGTATGTATGAGTCCTAATAGGTCAGCAGCGCGCATTCCAACACCTTTGAAGGAAATTCGAGTCATTTTGCCTATGAGACATGATTCACACGTGCCAAAAGATTCATAGTCAAATGGGGAGATAGTCCCATTGTCAATGAGCTTCTTCACGTGTTTCATTTATGTGTCCCATACGGCAATGCCATAGATAGGTTTGATCTTTGTCACCAACCTTTGCTTTTTCACTACTCACATGCATTATATCTGTGGTTTGATCTAAAAGATAAATCCCATTCATGGAAACTGCTTTACCATAAATCATTTCGTTTAAAGAGAAAATACAGCTATTATCCTTTATTACAAACGAAAAACCGTCCTTATCAAGTACGGAAACAGAAATAATGTTTTTAGAAAAACTGGGTACATAGTAACAGTTATTCAGAAATAACTCAAATCCACTCGGGAGTTGGATTACATATGTTCCCACTGAAATGGCAGCTACTCTTGCTCCATTCCCCACTCGCAGGTCCACATCACCTCTTGCGAGAGTTGTGATGTTTCTTAGGCCCTACAAATGATTGCACAGATGAGAACCACAACCAGTATCTAATACCCAAGTTCCGAAACTTGCATGGTTAATGTCAATCATATGAATAAAAGAAGAAGACATACCAACAGGAGAGACGCGGCCTGCTTTTATGTCCTCACGGTACACGGGGCAGTTCCTCCTCCAATGCCCAAGCTTGTGGCAATGGTGGCACTCCACGTTACCTTCATCGCTCTTTGTCTTGCCTTGTGAGCTACCGCTAGTCTCACCAGGCCCACTCTTGCCTTGCCCTGGCTTTTTGAATTTCGGCTTCCCTACAGCTAGGTTGGCCTTAGCCTTGCCCTTACCTTTGCCCTTGTTGGCAATCATGAGAACGTCCTGTTTCAAACTCCCACTCAATTTCAGATCACTCTCTGTCTGTACGAGGAGTGAGTGGAGCTGATGAAGACTCTTCTTCATATCATTCATATAGTAATTTGCCCTGAAAAGGGCAAAACCATCATGAAGTGAATGAAGAACGCGGTCAATGACGATCTTCTCATCGATTTTGCAACCAAGTGCCTCCAGTTTCTCGACATTCTCAATCATATCAAGAATGTGTGGGCTAACCGCTTGGCCCTTCTGGAGTTTCGCCTCAAAGAAGCGACAGATATGCTCATAGCTAACGATCTTCGGAGCTTTCGAGAACTCGTTAGAGAGCGTGGTGAAAATTTTATTCGAACCATGGGCAATGAATCGCCTTTGCAAATTTGATTCCATTGAAAAGATGAGTACGTTCTTTATCGCACCCGCCTCCATCATGAAATCACTATAAGCAAGTGATTCATTGGCTCCTGGATTGGGGCCTGGGTTGGGCGGTAGTGGCTCAGTCAAGTACTTGAGCTTACCGTCAGCAATGGCAGCATTTCGTAATGCCGCCTCCCAGTCCGCAAAGTTGGACCCGTTATTCTTCAGTCGCGTTGACTGATTCACATTGTCCATGAAAATCTTAAGCCAGGACTCACGTCCGAGCGTGGCACTTGGCATTGGGTCATCAGTATGGGCAGCCATTTGTTATTAGCAGTTATATCTGTATATAACGAATTCAAAAACTGTGAAAAGGAAAATAAATATGATAAGTATTCATCGTTTTAAATTTAAGTCTAATGCAAAAACGGTTTAATGCGATGACTAGTGCATTTATACAATTGACCTCCCTTAAGAATTTTATAAATGATCCCAAGACTCAATTTCTGTAAATTGATAAGCCAACCTCTTGGCTAATTCTACTTTTAGAATTCTTGGTCGATAAATTTCTGTAAATTCTATCTTTAGTCCATCATAATCACGAGATATTACTCGTACTATAATGTTGAGATAAAAATAGGTCAACACTCACTACTTACCCAACGTAGAAGGGGTCATATTATGACTTCCGAAGAAGAAGGGGTTCATAGTAGTTTTCCCTATAAAGACTAGTCTCAATTTTAGTTATAGGGGAAGGTCCCATCATCTTAACTTTAATTCATTTTAAGTGAACGAATGTCTAGCAACTCGAGAATGATTTAAACTAAGGTGATGGCCCTAAAAGCGAGTGACATCTGTATGTCCATGATTAAATATTCAAACTATATGAAACATTTTTCATGCATTTTAGGTGGTTTGGTTTAGGCGGAATATGATGCAATTATCTATCATGTGAAAGAGAACGAAAACGAGAAAAAACGTAAACTATTACAACGGTCCTAGTGTGGCCTATCTACCAAAATGAACAGTAAATACAAGTTTGGAATCCATCCTTATGGACCCGAGAAGCTTGACTTGATGTTCCATCTTGGTCCATGTAGCGGGAGTGAGCATTCGATCTCCGTCTCTAGTCTTCTTAAAATTACATTTCAAAAATTACAAAAGTAAACCTATTTACATTATAATTCCCAAAACATAATTAAAAGGATAAAAAGATACGAGATCTCAAAAATACGTCCAAACCATGTTTCTATCATTACGAAAACATGATTAACTAAGGCCACACTAGGTATTACATTTTAAACCAATTGCAAAAATACGTAAATAAAATCATTCTTTCATTCAAACAACATAAATAAAATGCATCAACTAAATAAATTATTCATTCAAGACATAATTCCATAATTATGTAGAGTCCAAACCACCTTTTAAACTGATTAAATCATGTGATTATTCCTTAATAAGTCACAAAATTCGTATTAAACAAATCCAACTTTAACATTATTTTAAACCGCTTTAAAATAATTAGGTATCATATAATTGTGAACCGATTCACAACAAACGAAAAAAAAATTATATAATTTTTTTTTCGGTACGGGTACTGTTCACAGCCAGGAAAAACAATTTTTTTTTTTTTTTTTTTCAAAACAGCCCCTACGGCTGGAAAAAACAGCAGCAGCCAAAATTTTTTTTTTTTCTTTTCTCGAAAACAGCAGTACGGGTACTGTTCACAGAACAGCAGCAAAACTTTGATGAATAAAAATCGTTTATGTTTGCTATTAGAACAAGATTAGCATATTAATTAATGAAACAAGATCAATCGTATATGCTAAAAACTATATAGCAAAAAAAAACCAATTTTTAATCTCATCAACAAAACGAATCCATTTACGTTTTAATTTAATCTTTATTAAATCAAACATCTACAAATTTTTATATGATTATTCTAACCGATTAAAGTACCAATATGAAAAATCAAATGGAACAAGAACAACCAAAATCGAAGGCGAAAAAAAAATTGAAACTACACGGCACATATGAAAAAAAAACAGTCCGTTGTAAATTTTTTTTTCCGACGCAAAACAAGATGCAAAATCCATAATATGGAATTCATAAAATATAATTTTGTAGCCTTATGCTCTGATACCACTTGTGGGAAAATATCCGTATATTTCTCCTCTAAATTTCAAATTATAACAAAATTATAAGATACGAAATAACGAGTCATATATGAAAATAACAATATGAATAAGAGATAAAAATAACCTTTAGTCCTTGCTTAAAGGCCTAAGAACAATATCAAAATGATGATATCTTCTAATCGTAGCACCCAAGATAGAATGAGAAATGCCCTTTAATTTGCTAGAATATTTTTGTCAAAAGATACTGTTAACTTTTTGATCTTGTGATGTGAAGAGATGGAGGCACAAGTGAGAAAATGAATTAGGGTTAGAATTTTTCTCACTTCTACTCTTATCGCACGGCTCAATTAGGGTCTTTATGAGGAGATTTTTCTACTCAAAATAACTACCCATTGACCGAAAATTTCAGAGTGAATCTGGACTTTATTTCGGTTAAATTCGCTTTAATATATAATGTGTATTATTATTATAAATGTCATTTGTGTTGTCATGTATTAATATGTCCATACAACATTTTGTAGTCGATACATTAATACCGGTCTGACAACATCTAATATGACAATCGTATAATATATACGTTAATTATAATTATCCGTATAATTATAATTTGCTAATTCAATATAACATTTTATATTCAATTTACGAATTAACATTTTAATTCGCATAAGCTTACATTATATATATACTGATTAAATACAACAGTTTATATTTAATTACGAATTACTTTTAATTCGTCTCAGCTTATATTATTTAATCGTTATTAAATAATTCGTCTCATCACATTGACTAACCTTTTAGTCAAATACACTGACTAACCTTGTAGTCATATAATAGGCATCAATATGATTATTTTCTCAAATAATCACATCTCTCAAACACATCCTTTAGGTGTGACTTTTAGGACCAGTTGATCACCGCCATCTGTATGACAATAACGTCAAACTTATCTAGCAAGCCAACCGTTATTGATAAACGTTAATCAACTGATTATTATACAAAGTATACCCTGTGAACCTACAGAGATTTATTTATGTTATTGCACTAACTGTGGAGACACTAGCTCCAACAAAAAAGGCCAGGGTGACGTCATGGTGTAAAGAAGGGAAGGTGGCATGTGCTGCACCTTTGAGAATATCTGGCAATTGTGGCAATGGCGGACATATTTTCGGCAAACTATTTCCACCGTCCTCCAATAATAACCTAGTCTCATGATATTTCGAACTAGCATGTGGGCGTTCATGTATGGCCCACACTTCTTCCATAACAATTTCGGCTTTTATCTTGTCGATACACAACAACAAGACACCTTGTGCAGTCTTCTTGTATAATTGCCCGTCGTTAGTCTTAACGAATTGAGCTGACAACATTCGTAATGCGCGTTTTCCGCGCGTATCAAAGAATGCGAGGTATTTTCTCGTGTCTTTGAGTTTGAGGATTGACGTATACTAGGGTTCAGCCTCACTTCCCTCAGTATCGTCGATCGCATTAATGTAAGCTGGCGCGGATCTTCGCTCGATGCATAGGGGCATACTATTCATGTGAACAGGGATGTTTATCAATGCTGCCAATTTTGACAAGGCGTCAGCGAACTGATTTTCCTCTCTTGGGAGGTGAACATATTGTATGTCGTCGAAAAGTTTTTTGTAGCTCTTCTATCTTGGTTTGATATGGTGCCAAACTGACACTCTTGAATTTCCATGACCCCGTGACTTGGTTGATGACCAACAACGAATCCCCGTGTACAATCAACTTCTTTATGCCTAATTCCTTGGCACTTTGTAGACCCAGAATGCAAGCCTCGTACTCTACGGCATTGTTTGTGACGGTGAAGTCTAATTTGACTGACACGGGCACGTGGTCTCCCTTTGGTGAAATGAGAAGAACACCTATCCCGTATCCCATGCAATTTGATGCTCCATCAAAATAAAAATCCCATATGTCATCTTCGATGTGTACCACATCTTCCTCTGGGAACGACCATGTGTCGATAGCTTTTGATTTTTCGATTGGGTTATCGGCCAAGAAGTCAGCTACATCCCTTCCTCTTATAGCCTTCAAAGGTAGATATTTAAGATCGAACTCAGATAGCATGAGAGTCCATCTCGACATTCTGCCGTTCAGCACTGGTTTTTCAAACAAGTACTTGACTGGATCCATTTTGGAGTATACACTTACACTATGACTGAGCATGTAGTGTCTTCATTTCTTCGTTGCCCATACCAAGTCTAGGCATGTCTTTTCAACTGGAGTGTACGTCGACTCATATTCTAAGAACTTTTTACTGATGTAGTAAATTGCTCTTTCCTCTTTGTCTACAGTTTGTGCCAACATTGCCCCCATCGCGGTATCTTTGACTGTAAAATACAACGACAATGGCAATCCGGCTACTGCTGGACTAAGGACTGGGGGAGAGGATAACACCTCTCTTATCCTGTCGAAGGCATCTTGACATTCTTCGTCCCAAGCTACATGCTCTCCAACCTTGAGCTTCTTAAAGATTGGTTCGCATATCATCGTTAATTTTGCGATGAATAAGCTTATGTATTGTATTCGACCCAGGAAGCCTTGGATCTCTTTTTCGGTTGTGGGATGGGGCATTTCCACAATGGTTTTAATCTTTGATGGGTCGACTTCGATGCCACAGTGACAAACGGTGTGGCCTAAAAGCTTGCCATAGGTGACCTCGAATGCGCACTTCTGTGGATTCAATCTTATATTGTACCACCGCAACCTTTTAAAGAATTTTTGCAAGGCACTGAGGTGGCCAGTGCGTTCTTTTGATTCACGATCATGTCGTCGACATATACTTCCACTTCTTTGTGGATCATGTCATGTAGCAACGTCGTTGTCGTTCTTTGGTATGTACCTCCAGCGTTTATCAACCCGAATGGCATGACTGTGTGGCAATAGGTACCCCACTGTGTCACGAAAATAGTAGTGCATGATTCGCGGTGTTTTCAATCAGGATATCAATGTGAGGTAATGGGAAGTCGTCCTTCAGACTGGCTTTGTTTAGATCACGAAAGTCCACGCAAATACGGACTTTACCGTCTTTCTTCGGAACTAGAACTATGTTAGCTACCCACTCTGAGTATTATGACGCTTTAATGAACCCGGGTTTGAGCTGTTTATCGACTTTGTCTTTGACCTTTAAAGATTATTTGATACGCATTCTACGTAGCTTTTGCTTCACTGGTTTGAAACCTGGTTTGATCGGAATTTTGTGCTCTGCGATTTCTCGATCAACACCCGGCATATCTTCGTAGGGCCATGCGAACACATCCCTGAACTCATTCAACAAGTTTATGAGCCCCTTTCTTTCTGCGGGTTCTAAGGTTGTTCCTATCTTAAGCTCTTGTGGCTCTAGAGTGGTTCCCACATTGATGGTTACGGTATCTTCGATGGTCGATCTTATTTGGTCGTATTCTTCCAACCCTTTTACTAACTGGGGAGGAGGTGATTCAAACTCCTCCTCCTCTTCTTCTTCTATCTGTTTGTCTTCGACCTCATTCTCTATGTCATTAATGAAAGTCCTATACCTCTACTTAGACTCCTCTAATTAGTTCATTAAATTACATCAACTTAATGATTTAGGATTTAGTTATCATGCATGCAAATATAAAAGCAAAAATATAAAGATAGGATGAAATTTCCTTACATTGGAATTTCGATTAAATAGGGGCACAATAAGAACTCCTTCTTATTGTTCTTGAGCTATATGAATAATGGATAATCCTCAAAAAATTAATCTTCAAAGTAGAAGATCTCCTTGTAGTTGCACCCAAGATTAAACCCAAAAACACAATATTTATTAACTAGATAAATATAGTATTATACCTTAAATGATACTAGTAATATTACTACATTATTAATATATGAAGTATATAATATTTATGTGAGTTTCTTGAGAGAAGTTTAGAGAAGAATGCATGTAAAAGTGGATAGATAAAATTGAGCAACACTTGCTTCTCTTCTTGTGATGAAACCGGCCAAAGGCCTATTTAATAGGCAAATATTATGTTCATAATTTATTTCACATGCATTAGGTAGTGTATAGTAGTAAATGTAATAATTAAAGCATTTAGGACAAGTCACTTTCACTAGGTGGAGGGTAGAATTAGGAGAGAATAATCATCATTAGTCTCCACTACTAGCTAAACCGTCCATCATGTGTATTATATGGTCCATTTTGATTTTTGATATTTGTCTCACAAATACTTATTATCATATGCTTAATTATCTTATATAATTAAGTATTAATTTGATCATATAACAATTATATGACTCAAATTAATAAATAATATACACTCAATTTTTAAGTGATATTTCACCATTATATCAATATATAATGGGTTCCACAATGCCCAGTTAATTTATTTTATAATTCCTTGTAAATATAATTAACTAATTATCTCTACCTCAAAATATATGTATAACCTCAACTACTTTAATGAATTACCGATTAATCACTAAATTAAATCTTATTTAATCGTATTAAAATAAGACGTAAAATTTTATCAATCAACTATCGTATAATTAAGCAATAAAATTAATTGGCTCGAGTTCTTAACTCAATATCCAATAATTAGCTCACATAACTAAACATATATTAAATATATGTAAGGGACTAATTAAACTGTATCAAATACAAATAATCAGTATTCTATTTGAGTCTCATCCTCTAGGTGTGACCGAAAGGGATAAGTTGATCACTGCCGTCATATGACAATAACGTCTAACTCTAGTCAGCAGAGCGTTACCGATTTATGTTAATCAACTGATGTGGAGTATCAAAATATACTAATCATGCCACGTATATTCCAAATGAGTTTTATTATATATATGCACTATTGTGCAGGACACTTAATCCAACAATCTCCCACTTGTCCAATACAAGTTGTGCATGTAGTCATACTATTGTGGAGGACTCTTACTCCAACAATATATTACTTGTCTCAAGAAGTTGTATGCTACAAATTCTCTTGTCTCTTTTGCGTCACATCCTCCCACTCATCACAAGGTGTCTTTCAGGTCGCACTTGTGATTTAATATTTATATATTGAGTGTTTTTCTTGATCTGGAGAGTAACTGTCTGACCACAAAATCTACCAGAGATCACTTCCGAGAGTGGCCACACATTTCCACTCACTACACCTCAAGTGGCCTGAAGATGTTACTACCCAACGTGGGTGGAGAATTCCTGTTGAACCAACTTACACTGTATAATGCAGATGACCATGACCCAGAAGATGCCCATCGGCCTCCTTTCACGGCACGACCTAGGACAAAAACCAAAGTCAATCGGAAACTACACCGACTCAGGTAAATGGTCTCCAGTTTAAAGAATCGACTCATAGGAATAAAATAGAAATCTCTACCTCAAAATATATGTATAACCTCAACTACTTTAATGAATTAACGATTAATCGCTAAATTAAATCTTATTTAATCGTATTAAAATAAGACGTAAAATTTTATCAATCAATTATCGTATAATTAAGCAATAAAATTAATTGGCTCGAGTTCTTAGCTCAATATCCAATAATTAGCTCATATAACTAAACATATATTAAATATATGTAAGGGACTAATTAAACTGTATCAAATACAAATAATCAGTACTCTATTTGGGTCTCATCCTCTAGGTGTGACCGAAAGGGATAAGTTGATCACTGCCGTCATACGACAATAACGTCTAACTCTAGTCAGCTGAGCGTTACCGATTTATGTTAATCAACTGATGTGGAGTATCAAAATATACTAATCATGCCACGTATATTCCAAATGAGTATTATTATATATATGCACTATTGTGGAGGACACTTAATCCAACAATCTCCCACTTGTCCAATACAAGTTGTGCATGTAGTCATACTATTGTAGAGGACTCTTACTCCAACAATATTTTACTTGTCTCAAGAAGTTGTATGCTACAAATTCTCTTGTCTCTTTTGCGTCACATCCTCCCACTCATCACAAGGTGTCTTTCAGGTCGCACTTGTGATTTAATATTTATATATTGAGTGTTTTTCTTGATCTGGAGAGTAACTGTCTGACCGGAAAATCTACCAGAGATCACTTCCGAGCGTGGCCACGCATTTCCACTCACTACACCTCAAGTGGCCTGAAGATGTTACTACCCAACGTGGGTGGATAATTCCTGTTGACCCAACTTACACTGTATAATGCAGATGACCATGACCCAGAAGATGCCCATCGGCCTCCTTTCACGGCACGACCTAGGACAAAAACCAAAGTCAATCGGAAACTACACCGACTCAGGTAAATGGTCTCCAGTTTAAAGAATCGATTCATAGGAATAAAATAGAAATCCCCGCCACGATCAGGCTTCAACAATTTTGATAAGGAACTCTATTATGGTCACTGCCCGACAGAGTGTCCCAACATTCTGTCTATGTAAACGTCCAGTCATCTCCATGACCCCATGGCGTTGAACCAACCATCGATCAACTTACAATCTAGTCACTTCGAGACGTCACCTCATATGAGTGACGAGGGACAAAACACTAAGTTCATACTATTCACTTGAATTGGGTTCAACTTTTCTTTCAACCAATATGGATACACAAAGTATTAAAATTTAGTCAAACTAAATAACGGAGTTTTTAATGAAACTCTAACAATGAATGCGATTATCAAATATGGAAAAATTGATACGCTATCAATAATTTCATATCCCATAATCTTCAGCAATTCAGGTACACGTTTCAATCCACATTGAAATGACATGCCTATCATGTTCAGCCTGCGCACAAAAAAAAAAGGGCATGGCTTATGGATCAGTAATACTTGCATCTTTCTCATCTTTCTAATTGTTATTTCCCTTTGTCTACGTAATCTCATATTACATAAAACTTTCCGAGTACGTGTCTAGGTTTTAATCTAGACTTAGGCCCCTTTGCCTAAAGGTAGCTCCCACTATTTTACCAGTATCATGGGATAACATATACAACTATAGGAACTACTCCTACTCCCTCCAATATTGTCGAATCCAAGCTACTTTCACATGCCTCATTAAATGATGCAATGTACTCCATTTACGCTGTGAAATCCACAATGATTAACAGCCTAGAATACTTCCAGCGGATACATGACATTTATATTTGGAAATGTCACTCCTATTTGGAACCTTTCCAATATTTCTGCTTTGTACTCTCCCAATAGATAAATCTTTTATAAAACACAGCCAATTCGTGATTTCAAATCACCTTGATTAGGTTGGAAACCGAAGTCTGTGTAACCCCTTACACGCATGCAACTCACAGTAAACTCCAAACACATGGAACATATCTTTAGTCCTTCGCAAGTACTTAAGGATGTTCTTTATGGCTATCAAGTGACTCTCACTTGGATTTGATTGCAAACGACTTGTCATCCTCAAAGAATGCGAAATGTCGCATTTAGCATACATCACAGCGTATATAACTGATTTCGCAGCGGAAGCAAAAGGATCAATTACCATGTGTTCAACTTCCTTGAACTAGTCAAAGATCTTATCAATATGAGAATTTTGACTTAATGCTTATATCGTTTTAGATTTATCTCCATAAATCCAGATAACTAAGAGATTTATTCTACTTCTCCAAAGTCTTCCATCAACTAAAATGATCAATATGTCTCCACATATAAGACTAATGAAAACCACTTTACTCCCACTAAACTTCATGTATCAACATAATTCCTCGAGATGTCGAGAAATGCTTTATGACATGATTGACACACTAATTCCAACTCTTTAGTGCTTACTTAAGACTTTCTCTTAAATTTGCACATTATCTTAGGATTGATTGAATCTATAAACCCTTTGGTTGATATCAAATATTCAACCTCTTCTAGAATCGCATACAAGAAGGTGGTTCTTGAGATCCAATTGCCATCATACTATTATGATATGCTTTAATCGCTAAGTATTTTCAAATGGATTAAAGCATTGCAATTGGTGCAAACGCTTTGCGTACCAATTTATCTTTGAAAACATTTTAATGTTCATCCATGCAGATTTTGATCTTAAAAATCTATTTACACTGAAGAGCTCGTACTTCTTCAAGTAAAATTTACCAGGTCACATACCATCGTGCATGGAGTCCATTTCGAATCGCATGACTCTAAGCCATAGCATGAAGTGGAACTAGAAACAGTCTTTTTATTATTCACAGGTGAGTCACATTCTAAAAGTAATACGAATTCATTACTATGAAAGATTTCAAAAATTTCACCTGACCTCCAAGGTTCCGTAGAAAAAACTACTGAACAAGCAATGAGGAAACCTTTTCCGGATCATATGCTCAGTTTGTGGCTCTTGAAACATTTTCTCCCACTTTGTCTTATAAAAAATAATCATATTTTTATTGAAATACAGCATCACGAGCCACAAACGATTTGTTCTCGTGATAAATGTAGGATTATTGAGCACTTGTTTCATTTGGATAACTTAAAAATTAGGTATGCTACCCATCCATATCTTATATGGAATAAAATCCGACTGTTTTTAAATGTGTTCTTATATGGTGGGAAAAGAAATAGCAGACAAAATAATAAAAGCCCAAGGTTAGTCAAGTGGCTCAGTGTGACTTGACAAAGACAAAACCATATCGTGTAAGGTTCTGTTTCTCTATTCAACAACACCTTATCTCATGATGTGTGTTAGAGAACTTAACTCATGAAACTATTTCAAAATACTTTTGGTGAAAATGAAAGTCAATACTTAGATATTTGTTTTTACGATTAGGTCGTAAGTCCTTGATCTAATACTCTTGGTGGTTAACTACTACACATCGAAGCTCTTTGAACTTTTCAAATATTTCTCTAAGAACCTCATTAAGTAGAATCAAACACAATATCTACTTAAATCGTCGGTAAATAAAGTGAAGTAGTCATAACCATCTATGGTTGTGATTGTTATTGGAACACACATATTCTTATGTAATAGGGTCAATAACTCACTAGTTCGATTTCCTTTTCAATAAAAAGGGCACGAATCATCTCGCCTTGAATACAAAATTCGCACACACCGTAAGATTCAAAATCAAATGGTTTAGGGATACTAGTCAATACTAGCTTCTTAATATGCTATACAATCCAGAATTAAGATTAGATCTGGGTCACCAATTTTGAGCCTTTTACAATCTATATGACATCTAATTTCTAGTTTAAGTCAAGAATATAATCGCTACTAAATGAAAATGGGTTTGTGACAGAAATTCCCGTCACAAACGAGGCCAAACCATCAGAAAAAGCGCTTTTGTGACGGAATTTCCGTCACAAAACATATTTGTGACGGAATTCCTGTCACAAGCCAAAAATTCAGGTCAAGCTCTTGGTCAACGAAAATCAAAATTTGTGACGGAATTTCCGTCACAAATAATGACTTTTGTGACGGAAATTAAGTCACACATATTGACTTTCGTTGACCAACAGACTTTTCTGGTTAACATATGTCAATATTTGTGACGGAATTTTCGTCACAAATATTGACGTTTGTGACGGAATTTTCGTCACAAATATTGACTTTTGTGACGGAAATTCCGTCACACATATTGACTTTAGTTGACCAGAAAAGTCTGGTGGTCAACAGAAGTCAACATTTTTGACGGAATTTCCGTCACAAATATTGACCTTTATGACGGTAATTCTGTCACAAATATTGACTTTCGTTGACCAGAAGTCAATATTTGTGACGGAATTTCCGTCACAAATTAACCCAGTAGCTGCACGAAACAGCTGGTTTCTGCCAGCCATAATGCAAAATATGCATTGTTTTACATCGACAAATCCTGCAATAAATCAATTTCATTGCCGACCGCAAGGCGGGAATCTAAAAAAAAACACGTATCAACACCAAAAATCACAACCAAATCCTCATTTACATAAATTTAATGGTTTATACAAACAACCTAGCTATTTCATGTTTACAAAATACATTTAAGTGAAAGGTTTATGATTCATACAAAAAACCTAGCTATTTCTAAGCTAATGGCTCTACCTGACCACGAAATCCGTGACCGTCATCGGTGAAGTCATCCCTACGATGTGGTTGAGGGATCCCCGAACACGTGTTGTTGTGCCCGGAAAAATTAAACGTCTCTCTCATGAACGCCTCCATGCGTTCTTGTCTCTCTTGAGTGGCTTGCATATCCATTTGCATTTGACTCATTTGCTCTTTCAATTGTAAATTCTCCTGTGAGAACTGAGCAATAATTGACGGTGAGTAAGATGAACCAGAAGGGTGATGCCTACCTCTAGTAGGCTCGAACATCTGCGAAGCCGCCAATCCCAACTTGAAGAACCTCGATCTATCGTTGTAACCCCCAACCACATCATTGTACACTTCAAACGGGTCTGGTGGGGCTCCGGTAGGTGTTGGCTGACTTATCTTATGTTGGTACGCCTCCTGAAAATCAACAAAAACAAAAAATAATTACGACTTATATAAAATAAATAATACCAATCTAAGGAAAGAAGAAAAGTAAAAAGAAAATTCATGAGAAAACTTACGTTCGTCTCTGATGCTTAGGGACTAACCCATTCTCCATCCTTCTTTTTCTTCGACTTCTCCATGAGCTGGTACGGTGTGGGATTGCCACCCTAAGAAAAGCGATAAAACATAATAATTAAAATAATTTCGGCAATAATTAATTACCTCAAACTATAAAAATTAAATAATAATTAAAATACTTACTAATTCCATAAAAACGATAGCCGAACTCTTCCGGCCAAGAGTGTGGGTTCCCAAAGCTTTCCAGTCTACCCCTCCCGACCATCTATTTGTCTTATTCACATTTGATTTTTTGACAAAGTTTGGATCTTCGCTCCTTTTCTTCACCATCTCCCAATGAGGTCCCGGTGGCCACCACGGCCTCTTCTTTGCTGTAGCGGCGCTACAGGCTAACTAGGTAATCCGCCTCTTCACCCAAGGCTCACACTCACACCGAAGGTTATACCCTCGGTCATGTTGCCTAATATGTCTCTGTTACACAATCAGCCGTTGTTAGTACATTGAGTAGATTAAAATTTTAAAAAATGAAATTAAATTCGAAGATAAAAATCTTACCGCAAAATAAGCGAACATCTTGTTCCGCTTTGCCTTGGACGCATCACCCCATTTGGTGACATAGTCATCATCGTATGTACGGGTGAACGACCAAGTCACGTAATCGTTCACCGCTTTGTCGTCCCACCTAAAAAACACACACATCAATTTAAATTAAAACTTAAATTAAACCGTACGTATAAATTAAAACATCACATACAAAAATGGATAAAAAAACACAACGTACCAAACACCCAAGGTAGGGTCATCTGAGAGAATAATCGCCATGATTTGATCGTTCTCCTCCGCCGTCTGTTCCTCGGTGTTTGGTGGGGCGTTGTCGTCGGCACGCTGGTCCTTCGTCTCATTACCTGCCATGTTTACTAACTATAAACATTGTTGTTAGTCACAAATAATCGTCGGCAGCTAATAATGCAAGTATAAGTCAATTAAAAATTTTTAAGACCAGGAATTACCTCCGATTTCCTAAAGTTTTTGCAGTTCCTCAATCAACGGTTGGAGGTAGACATCCAACTTGTCCTTAGGGTTTTTAGGACCAGGAATAATGAAAGATAAGAACATGAATTGTCTCTTCATGCATAACTAAGGATGTAACACCCGCAAATGTACCCTATTTGTATTTTAAAAATATTATACGGATACTTTTCAGCGTAATTTTAGATTTAATCTAGAACTTAGTTTCCCGTGTCTAATTTAGCAAATCAGAGTTTGTATTCAGACTCTACTCGAAATTCCGTGTGGGTTACGCCTTAAGCCGCTTTTGGGCTTTTCCCCCACATTTTTCCACTCACCTTATATACTCTTATACTACCCTTTTTCTTCCACTCACTCTCTTCTTCCTCACCAAACCACCAAAACCCTAAACCCCATTTATAAATCAATTTGGATTCATCACTACTCCTTCATTACTCACCCAAATCCTCTAATTTTCGTCATAATCTTCCCCTCTTATCGTCCTCTATCTTGTTTGGTAATAAAATTACCGTCTTTCTCATTTTTAATTTATCTGTCTTTCTCAAAGGTGAATTATATTCATCTTTTGTTGTCTAATTATAGGTGGAGACCTTCAAGACCCCGACAAAGATTACTACCTTGTGGAGGAGGACCTAGAAGATGATTGAAGACGCGAAAAGGAAACGGTGAAGGGTTACTCGATATCAATACGTGTTTTAAATCTTGTACTTGATGTTTACCAAATGTCTAGTGATAATTATTAGATACTTAATATAGTTTGATGTTAGGATTTGTGTTGAAATTGAATGTGTAGCTATGGAAATTGTGTTGGTTAATGATTGTTGATAGTTGATTATAATAGATGATAGTTATTTATGATTATTGAGGATTATTGATGAAGTATGGTGGTTTTCGTGCTAAAGTAGTCCCAGCCGGCCGACCGGCCGCCGGTTAGCCGACCGGCTGGGAACCAGGCAGAAGCAAAGTTTGCATTTCGTGTGTTTTTGGTGTTGTGTTATTCCCAGCCGGGTAGCCGGCGGCTGGTCCCCTTGACCGGCTGGGACATCGGTGTATTTTTATTGTTGTTTGAAGGTTGCTGTATTGCCAGCCGGGTAGCCGTGTGACAACCCTCGCGAATGCTGCAATAAAACATAACAAGCATGTGATTTATATAGCGGAAAATATGGTGTTTTTAAAACTTTTTAAATGCTAAGATAAAATACGAGGAATGTCAAATAATTACAAACCAAAGTAGAATATACTACGAAGAGACGAAGTCTCTCAAAATGTTATCAAGTAACAAAGTTATTAGCAAACTAGCTAAACAACGTCTAGAGGTGATTCATCCAGGCCAACGCCCGCTAGCTCACACCCGAACCCAAAATACCACAAGCAAAAAGCCATCCAATCAAGCAACCTGTTCATCCATGAAAAACATGAACGCCACAGGCAGTGGGGAGTAACTTCGGGTTCTCCCAGCCATATCACATTAAACATACTTAAACGGTAGTACGAAAGTAGAAGCATGCATATATAGATATACATGTGAAATACGAGAAGAATAAATAAGCAATTCAATATATATAAAGATATCGGTACATGAAGTACAAATCCGTAACCATCATATTATAGAAAGACTCGGGGATGACACTCTTAGGAAACCATACACTCACTAGGGCTTGCATTTCACCGTTAGCGGCATAAGTTTGATAAGATTGAGACTCGACAAACAGACCATGCCAAGTCATCCAATGATCACAAATAATCAATCACATAATCATCCATCTAAACATACAAATACGTTGACAACATCTCTCACGGTAAATGACACGCACTAGCACCGTGTACATGGCAAGTATGATTAAAATCGCATCCACGGGATTACATTTCCCTGAACGCATACACGATTCAACATTTCGTATATGTAGACTAATTTCCTCCCGGTAGGACGACGATAATAATACGGTCCTAGTCTAAACCTGGCCAGACTCTCGGAATAATATTTTCCGATTCGACATGCGATGATTTTTCGCATCCAAGACTCGGTCATACATAGAAGCCGAGTACCCCAAATTCGGTAGACCTTCACGAAAGAGGCGGAAAAGAGCACAAGCATCATAACAAGCGGTACGCTACATGCAATGACACCACCTCGCAAGTATACAACATTTGACGGCGGGGTCGATCAACGCGTAAGCGTTCGCCTCCCAACAACGTCATCATATGCCCACTAACACATGCAATTAAGCAGTAAGGATACACTCCTCGTTCCGACATTCCAGCCTTACGAACGTGGAGGTAGCCAGGGGAATGAGATTACAAAGAACATAACAAATAGTGCTCAAACCGTAACATGTGTAAAACCGACTCAAAGTGGGACATATCAAAAACCGTCACAAAACATGCGATACAAGCGAAGGGAATATCATATATTCGAAACATTAATATTTAAAGTCATTACGTAAAAATATACGATAAACGAACCATCGAAATTATTATAAATGAAAACGTAAGAAAGAAAAGTAAATAGAATTCCAGCGTGTGCCGGCCGGTCAAGGGGACCGGCTGACGGCTACCCGGCTGGCACCAATATCAACTTGAAAAAAAATGAATAAGCAGGGACCGGCTGCCGGCTACCCGACTGGGACCAAAGTCATACGATAAAATGAAGTCAAAAAGGTATGTGTCTCAGCCGGTCGGCTGACCGGGTGCCGGTCGGCAGGCTGATACGTAATGTATTTTAAAATTTTACGTAACAACAATTTAACATCAGCCACTCCCCAGCTAAGGCTGGGGTCAATATTGCACGAAAATCACAATTTTCACTAAGGCTCATTATACAACAACATCATCTAACATCACAAATCATCAATTCTCATTATCAATTATCAACTAACAACAACCATCATCAACAACACAATTCCTATGATTTCTAAACCTATTCTAAATACGATTACTAATATTGAAAACACGTTAAAAACACGTAAAGATATTGAGTAACCCTTCACAGTTACCTTTACGCGTCTTCAATCGATTTCTAAGCCTTCGTCCACTAGATAGTAATCCTTATCAAGGTCTTGAAGGTCTCCACCTATACAAAGACGACAAAAGATGAATATAATTCACCTTTGAGAAAGACGGAAAAATTGAAAATGAGAAAGACGGTAATTGTGACACCCTCAAATTTGCGGAAAGAAAAAAAATAATTTAACTAAATAAAAGATGATAATACACACAAAGGTGTCAAAATAAAAAGGTCATAACAAAAAGGAAATAATATTATACAAAAAAATATCCAAAACGGGAGACATATCTCCCGTATAAATACGGAAATAAAAGAGTGTATAATAATATGCAATCCTAAAGAACCGAATATAGGTCCAAGGTAAATACTTCGCTCGCTAGCTCGTCAATTGTACCCAAGTATGCATCACAAACCTGCCAACCGCATTAAATATAAACACGGAAGCCACAGTCAGTGGGGAGTAACTCCGAGTTCTCCCAGCCACGAAATGTCGAGTTTAATAACACATGAATAACATAAAAGAGATGTATATGGAAAATACCAACCTTAACAAATATGATATGCTTTTCATGTTATGAACAAATAACTAACATATAACCTAGCATATGAAAGCTATCATGTGAATCCGATAATAAACTATAACACGAGGGAGGGAAGCTGGTATGCTAGCTCAGAGGTTCCTCTCAGAAACATGGCCGTGATACACTCAAACCCTAATCAACACGTAATCATGTGAATCAGTTAACAATCGGGAATCCAAACTCTATCAGTCTTAGCCGGCTTGCATCTCACCTTCTAAAACTCATAGAATCATACAAACATGAAAGACCAATACGTCTAAAAACAGGCATAAGTTCTTAGAACCGTCAATAGTCATCTGTAACTCGAGGCTATACCACAAGTTAGGAAAACATCCTAGTCCTAGACT
>JAIUZE010068594.1:0-25272 GCA_022085475.1 Heliosperma pusillum | reverse complement strand
ATTATTTATTTAATTGAGTCATATAATTGTTATATGATCAAATTAACAATTAATTATACAAGATAATTAACCATATGATCAATAAGTATTTGTGAGACAAATATCAAAAAATCAAAATGGATCCAACTAGGCCAAAATGGGCCGGTTATGTTGTAGTTCAAAGGTGATGATTTTAGTTCTTGTTTTTACTATTTAGTTACTTATGAAAGTGACATTACAAGTAAGAATAATCATCATATATACTACAACACTCCACTCTAATGCATGTGACAAAAATTGAACAAAATAATAGTCCAATTGTAGACTAAAACATCCGGCCAAATGGCTTCTTAATGGACAATTGTTGTTCATCATTGATCACTTCATTTTTGTTCAATTTGTTTAACTTCTCTCTAAAACTCTTCTTCTCACTAAAACTCTCATATACTAATATTTACTAAGTATTACTAGTGTAGTAATATAGTCATAATATTAGTAGTATTATATATATCTTATTATCTAGTTAATAATAAGGGTAGATTATTTGGGTTAATCTTGGTGCAACTTGAAGGAGGTCTTCTAGTTTGGAGATTTCATGTGTTCATCCATATTTATAGCTCAAGAACAACAAGAAGAAGTTCTTGTTGTGCCCATATAATTTCCATATCAATGTGAGGAAATTTCTTCTTTTATATAAATGTCTTTATATTTGCATGCATGTTACATAGATCATTATAAACTAAATTAATAAGTAATTTAGTAAATAATTAGAGGAGTCTAATTAAGGTCTATGGACTTTCAGAGGCTGTGTTTGAAATACTTAAGGAGAGCAAGCTCTTTGGGAAGCTTGAGAAGTGCACCTTCATGACTGAGGAAGTCAAGTTTATAGGATATGTGGTATCTGGTAGAGGCATTTCAGTTGATCAAGACAAGATCATGGCAGTCCAGTCTTGGCCTATCCCTAGGAGTATTACAGAAGTAAGGGGATTCCATGGCTTAGCATCCTTCTACAGAAGATTCATTAAGGATTTTAGCACCATTGCAGCACCTCTCACTGAGTGCATGAAGAAGGGAGAGTTCACTTGGACTGAGAATGCCTTACAGGCTTTCATACACATGAAGAAGCTTCTGTGCAGTGCACCTATCCTCAGGTTGCTAAACTTTGATTGCATATTTGAGGTTGAATGTGATGCAAGTGGAGTGGGAATTGGAGCTGTCCTCATCCAAGAGAAGAAACATGTAGCCTACTTTAGTGAAAAGCTAAGTGGTGCCAAGCTAAACTATTCTACATATGATAAAGAGTTCTATGCTCTTGTTACAGCTCTGAGGCATTGGAGTCATTACCTGAAGCCCAAACCTTTTGTCTTACACTCTGATCATGAGGCATTGAAGTACATAGGAGGCCAGCATAAGCTCAGTCACAGACATGCTAAGTGGGTGGAGTTCCTTCAGTCATTCACCTTTTCTAGCAAATACAAAGAGAGCAAACAAAATGTGGTGGCTGATGCATTGTCTAGGAGGTACACTCTGCTATCAAATATGGAGCAAAGGGTTCTTGGCTTTGAGTTCATGAAGGACATGTATCAAGAAGATCCAGACTTTGCAGAAGATTGGTTAGCACAGAAAGAGGGAACAAGAACCATTGATTCACCCTACACTTTGCAAAATGGATTCTTGTTTAAAGGAAACAAGCTGTGTGTTCCCAGAGGATCATATAGGAATATATTGATCAAGGAGGTACATGGTAGTGGCCTTGGAGGACACTTTGGGGTTCAGAAAACTTTGGACATACTACAAGATCAATTCCACTGGCCTAAGATGATGGGAGAAGTTCAAATAGTGCTCAGAAGATGTGGAGTTTGTCAAAAGGCCAAGAGTTCTTTCCAAGCAGGACCTTACACCCCCCTACCAGTCCCATGTAGGCCTTGGGAGGATGTAAGTATGGATTTCATAATGGCATTACCTAGGACAGCAAGAGGGAAGGATTCTATCATGGTGGTTGTGGATAGGTTCAGTAAGATGGCACATTTCATTGCTTGCAAGAAGACTGAGGATGCTGCGAGTGTAGCAGAGCTATACCTTGATGAGGTGGTGAGGTTACATGGAGTCCCAAGGACCATTGTGTCTGACAGAGACACAACGTTTATGAGCCATTTCTGGAGAACATTGTGGAAACTGCTTAACATTAGGTTGTTGTTTAGTACCTCCCATCATCCTCAAACTGATGGCCAAACTGAGGTGACCAACAAGACCTTGAAAGGATCTTGAGGTGTATAGTCAGCAAATCTCTCAAGGATTGGGACTTAAAGTTGGCTCAAGCAGAGTTCTCTTTCAATAGAGCTCCCTCAGCAGCCACAGGCCACTCCCCCTTTGAAGTGGTCTATGGTACTAACCCCTTAATGCCTTTGAGTTTGTCTAATGTGTGCAGGTCAGAAGTCCACTATGATGCCAAGAAGAGGGTGGAAAAAATGTTAAAACTCCATGAATCAGTCAGGAAACAAATTGAGAAAGCTAATGATCTGTACAAGAAGAATGCCAAGGTTCCTAAGACCAAGAAAGACTTTGCACCAGGAGATCTAGTATGGATCAACCTAAGGAAATAAAGGTTCCCTTCCAAGAGAAAGAACAAGCTAGAGCCAAGAGCAGATGGTCCTTTTCAAGTCATAGAGAAAATAGGTCCCAATGCCTACAAAATTGATCTACCAGGAGAGTATGCAGTCCATGGGACATTCAATGTTGGAGATCTTAGTCCTTTCTTTGAAGACTCTGAGGGAGAAGAAGACACAGGCTTGAGGTCAAGCCCTTTTCAACCTGGGGTGGCTGCAGTAGTAGCTCACCCAAGGGGCCTTGATGATCAAGCCACAAACAAGGCAAGCCTGACCCCAAGGACCCCTCAGATGGAATCTAGAGTTACAAGGTCCAAACAACAAGCTATGACAAGCCAAGACCAAGCCATGCCAAGCTACAACAGTGAGGGAGACAGTCCAAGGCTCAACAACCCATGCCAAGCCCCAATACAACCCACATTACCCACACAAGACAGACACAAAACCCTTCAGGCTCAGGCAGACCAATTCACAAACCCTGTATCTAGGAGGTACACCAGGGCATCCCAACCACCCCCACCATGGCCTACCATCAAGCCAACCCATTAAGCTACAAGTTTGCCCAGGACAAACCCTTTTGAAGTCTAGTAAAAACTCATGAAACAGACACCCCAAGTTAGAGTCCAGCAAACAACTAAAACAGAGAAGGTACATGTCAGATTGTGGCTTCCTTTTGTTTAAGTCAACTTGTCATCGTCCAAGGCAGGTCTTATCTAAGTTATAATAAGAGTAGAGATTCCCAAGGAGCAGCAACACATCCAGGCAAGGCAGCAAGGCAACAAGAGCAACAGATTTCCATTTCAGGAAAAATCCAAAACTGCTTTATTTGCTTTTGTTCAGTCTGTTTTCTTTTGTGTCTTGTGTCTGTTCTTATTAGTTGTTGAGCTCGTCCTATTGTGAGGCTCTTAATTAGTGTCAGTAGAAGTAGTTTAGATCCTAAGCTAGCCCTTGGATGATCTATACATCCAATGGCTCACAAGATATCAGCCTCTCTATATAAAGGGGTCTTGTATGTTGTTGTAAGCAGACTTTTATGAATGAATGAATTAAACTTTGAGAAATCACTCAATGTTATCAAACTTGTGCTAAGAGCTGTAGTTTGAAACAAGCCTGATACATCTCCAAGGTGTTTGATCAGTGCCTTGTATTGTGAGTCAAGTTATATCTGTGCTTTGCTGTGGTTAACTTACTTGCTGTTGAGGTTAGTCTAGGGTGTTTGTGCTTTGCTGTAACACTTGAAAACTGTCTCTAAAACCAGTCTTTGAGTCCTTTTCTCTTGTGCCTTGCTGTAGAGGATTGTCTCTAAGTCATATCCCTTGGGTCTTTCAGTTAAACAACTCACCATCTCTAAAACAACATCCTTTTGTTACTTGATATTGTTCTCAGTTTGAGTCAAGCTAATCAAGTTTACTTAAAACTTGTGAACCTTAGTAGTTTACACTACAGTAAGTTTCATGCCCTTTTCTATGTTTGAAAAACTTAACATGGGTGCTTTGAAATGCATTAATATTACTTTGCAAATGGCGGACCGTTCTCTAAAACAACCTATGGGTGTTTTAGAAGATGTGCCCGTCAGAGTTGGTAAGTTTTTCATTCCCGTTGACTTTCTAGTACTTGACATGGCCGAGGACTCTCAAAACCCAATCATTTTGGGAAGACCCTTTTTGCACACCACTGGTGCAGTCTTTGATGTCAAGAATGGGAAGTTGACATTAGAGATAGGAGATGACAAGGCGACCTTTAGTAAAAATTCCACCGGTAGGAGTCCCGTGTTAGAAGAACCTTGTTATGTGCTTAATATTGATGACTCTTTTGTTGTTTCTTCTATGCCTCAATCCTTACTGACGGATCCGTTGGAGGCACATGTTAGTGTTGATTCTCTTGCAGGTGATCATACTAAAAGCACTACTGCTAAAAGTGCTAGAAGAGGCTATTCCCGGAAAAGCTTGGAATGGATGGAGAATGTAAAGAACGCTATGAAGATGAGCTTGGATGATAGTGAGCTAAAAGATAAAGGATGATTTCAAAGAAAGAAATGGAGTTTAGCAAGACTTTTAATTTGCGCTTCTCGGGAGGCAACCCGTGTTCCTTTTCTTTTTGCATTTTTATTTTTGTATTCCCTTTTTTGTTGTTAGGATTTATTTCGCAGATGAAAGAGTTTTTGAAGAAAATATAAAGACCTTCCTTGTCAAGTCCAAAAGACTAGCTTGGGGGAGTCTGCGCCGACTAGTAAGCTTCACTCTTCTTTCATTTTTCCTTTTCCCCATTAAGCATTTCATTGCATATTTTGTCTTTGTGCTCACATTGAGGACAATGTGATGTTTAGCTTGGGGGAGGGATTGCATTTTCCCATTTTGCATTTTAGTTGATCATTTTTCAAATTTTGAATAAAAGAAAAAGAACATTTTTGAGAAAATTTAAAATTTTTGAACATCATTGAATGCTTTTCATCCTTTGCTTGCTTGTTTACTATGCTATCATGTTACATTTCCCAAACTTAGAGCTTTCAAAAGATAATGATTCAATATTCATTGAATTGAGCATACATGGGGAAGTCTTGTACACAGTAGGCATGGGATGAATCTATAGATGAGTACGCTTGATCTTGACATTTGGCAAGTTACATATATTGTAAGGTAGAACCTCCTTAGACTGGTACATCTATACCCAGTCTCATTAGGTGTGTGTAGTTCTCCTTGTGATATGTGTCATGTCAAAACGCATAAGTATGGTTCTCATTTCATTCCTATAAGCATTGCATTCATGATTCACTAAGATTTGAAGCCTTTTTCACTTTGAATTACACCTCAAAATAAGCCCTTTCATACAAATGCTTCACAAAATAATAGCTACATACAAAAACTGCCTACCTTTTGAGCTACTAGCTAGACTATGGTGTATGGGTGCTCTTTTGAGAAGATTTTGTTCCTTGATGTCAAAGTGAATTTGGGAGAACGAAAATGTTCAAGAAGCAATGTTATGTTCAGAAAAGAAAAGAAAAAATGAAATAGAAAAAAAAAAATTAAGAAAAACGAAAAGAAAGAAAAAGAAATAAAAAAGAAGAAGTTGTGAGTATCTCCTAAGAAATATCAATTCAATGTTAGAAGGATTTCACTCTCGTGTTTCGTGTGTAATAAGCCAATCCGTTACTTCTGGCTTCGTTTTTCGTCTTCTGGGAAATTGATCGAAAGTTTGGATTGAGTTTTCATTTATCATTGGTCAGTTGCTAGCTCATTATAACCTTCACATGACCATAACTGTTTGTCCACCTTTCACCCATTTCCCAAAGCCTTCTTCTCATCTTTTCGGCTTCTTTTCTATGTGCATTGTGATCTTTGACTTGTGTTTTGAAATGTTTACCATATTAGATTGCGGACACATTTTCATAAGTCGTAGATAGGTGAGTGTCTCAAAAACATTTACACATAAAGAAATGACCTTTTACATGCAATGAGTGTTCGAGAGTGCCGTGAGAGTCCATTTGTCAAAAGATCATGCAAGAGCCGAAAATTCTATAGTGAAATTCTTTGTGCTACGCCGTTATGTAAATCTCAGCCATGTTTATGTATCATTCTTGCCCACGCTGTTTTTAGGTTATGATTCATTATGTTTCCAAAGCTTTATGTTGAGATTTGTTTCCTGATGGTGTAGTAGCCAACGCTTGCAACCTTGTCCTGGTATTGTTTGTTATGTTTGCTTGAGGACAAGCAAAGAATTAGCTTGGGGGAGTTTGATAAGTAAATATTTGTATGGTTTTAACCCCCAATTTAGCTCGGTTTTGTATGTCATTTGTGCTTTGTTAAGCCACTTTATGAGCTAATATCGTCTTCTAGGCGAATTCCTGTGTTCTAACCTGTTTTATAGGGAAAGTGACGTTTCTACGCCTTTTTTCTATATTCCCGATCATTTGCCTAGAACCCCCATTTTAAGAAGCAAGCTTGACCAAGTGAAAGGCATTTCAAGAAGGTTCACTAATTCGAAAGAGAGAAGAAGCAAAGACAGTTTCGTAGTTGTCGGAAGATCAATCGATTAGGCGGAAGAACTCATCGCTTTACATCAAACCCTATCAACAAACCCGATTGGAGAGGTCAAGGGGGATGATGGAAGTCAAGTCAAAGCGAAGGAAGATGAAACGTTAGTCAAATACTTCTAGATGCCCACTTACCCGATCGGGTAAGGTTGTACCCGATCGGGTATCCTTGCTGATTCGAGCATGACGGCTTCAACCTCCTATTTTTGTCCTATGTGTTTAATGCCCGACCTCTTCTCCAAGAAACCCTAATGCTATATATAGATGCTCTAGCCCCTCTTCTCAAATCATCCATCTTACAATCCTCTTCTCTTCTCTTCTTACATTTCTCCTTAGATTAGGAGGAGGGGGAATTAGCCTCCCTTCTCTCATTTTCTTCTTCTTTAGTCTTTAGTTCTTAGTTTATTTCTGTCCATTTCATATCAAAACATTGGCTTAGATTAATAAGAATTTCATCCTTGTAATCTCCTTTGTGTGGTTCAAGCGTTGTAATTGGTGGATCGTTTATTATGTGCAAGGATTTTCTATTATTGTTATCATTATCGTCATTGATCGTCATATAGGTATTTCTGTTTTATCCCTTGTTTAATGTCCTTTATTGTTTTCCATTTGATTGTTATTTTCTATTCATATCATTTAGATTCATATTCATGTTGTTATAATCGTAATTTCATTTCTTAGATTATTAATTAGCATCGTTATTATCGCCATATAAAGAGTCAAAATCAAATAAACATGTCAATCCTAGTTTTCATTGTTAATATCATTTTAGATTTAGACATTATCAAGAGTAAGTAGTCACCTTTCTAGGGTGTAGGTAGCCATGTTAGATTGATTAAAAGATGTTAATTGGATAAAAGAAATTGTGCTTTTAAAACGTTGTGTCTATGCATGTTTGGATTGTAACGATAGTTAACGATTTCTGGCCGGAAATCATCGACTAAAATGGAATTCTTTTCCAAGGTAGACATACGTGAATTGAATAGACAAAGCATGACATGGTAGATTAAGACCTAGTAAATCGCCTAAAAAGCCTGCTAGACTATCTGATCTATGATTGTAATGAACACATCATTCTTACGAACTCACAATGAATTATTTGCATATCCTAAATCCAACTTCATCAATATGTCAATCTACATGTGTGAACCTAATTCCCTAGATGCTTTTCATCACTTGCTTTATTGTTTTCATTTGTTTTTATTTTGTTTACATTTATGCTTTATATTAGTTTAGACATCAAAATCTCAAAACCCAGATATTCGTTAGATAAAACCCAATTGCGAGACATCTCACATTCTATAGGAAACACCATCTCCCTGAGGATCGACCCCTACTTCCCTAATTACATTAATTTGTTATTAGCCTAGTCTGGGTAATTTATCTTTGTATCGGGCTCGCGACAAGCACGATCAGAATCTTCTTAAGATCGGTTTTAACCGGGGAAAGTTCAATAGGTGGAGCCGAAGTGGTTGAGAACTCACTAGCCTTATGTAACACCCGGAAATGTACCCTATTTTTCTAGTAGAAATATTTTACGAAACCTTTTCAGCAAATTTAAGTTTTAATTTAGAATTTTATGTTCCGAGTCGAATTTAGAATTTCCGAGTTTGTATTTGGAATTTCCGCGAGATTCCATGAGAATCCCGTCTTAAGGCGAGTTTGACTTTTCTTGACTTTTAAGTCGTCTTTGACTTTTCTTGACTTTTAAGTCGTCTTTGACTTTTTTTGACTTTTAAGTCGTCTTTGACTTTTCTTGACTTTTAAGTCGTCTTTGACTTTTTCTTGACTTTTGAGCCGTCTTTGACTTTTCTTGACTTTTCCATTTACTCACCCTATATATACTCCCTCATACTACCTCCCTTTAACCTATTTCTTCATTCACACAAACACAAACATTTCTTCATCCTTAAGAAACCAAAACCCTTGCCTCCATTTTTGATCCGTCTTAGAATCGTCATAACTCATTCATTTCTTGCTCAAATTCACGTAAGTTTGTCTTATTCTTCCCCTCTTAGCTTCCTCTATCCGTTTTGGTAATAAAATTACCGTCTTTCTCGCTTTTTAAATTATCCGTCTTTCTCAAGGTGAATGATAGTCATCTTTTATTATATCTAATTGTAGGTGGAGACTAGGAAGGTTTAGGAATCGTTTAAAGTCGCGAAAAGGTAACGGTGAAGGGTTACTCGATATCATTTACGTGTTTTACATGATTTCTATGTTAGAATTCGTATTTAGAATACGATTAGAAAGCTTAGGAATTGTAGTATTGATAATGATTGTTGTTAGTTGATGATTTTTGATGATGATTATTGATTGTTGATAGTTGTTAGAAGTGAAATATGAAAAGTGAAAATGTTTGGATGTATGTTGAAGGCTCTCGGGTGATTTGGTAGCTCATCTCACGGTCGTGAAATACAAGTCACGGTCGTGACTTGTGCAGTTTCACTGCACTGACCCTTTTTGGTAGAATGATCATATCTCCTTCGTTACTTGCTTATTTTGGGCTTGTGACCATTCGTTGGAACCGTAAGAGGATAAGCTATCACCTCGATTTGGAATTTCTGTATTTACATATATAGAACTCTAGTTATGACAGTTTGAAGTGAACCCTTGTTTTAGTTAGTTTCTAAACTTGTTGTTTTGGAGAGGTAACTATGTTTCTTATTCATTATGCTTCATAAACTTGTCCTAATGCTTATGTATCATGTATTGATTCATGTTTATCATGTGTACATTTATATAATGCCATATTCTCATGTTTTGCGACGGTTTGTGATATGTTCCCCTTTGAGTTGGTTTTTACAAATGATACGGTTTGAGCACTATTTTGTCTTGTGCTTTGTACTCTCATCCCCTTGGCTACCTTCCCGTTCGTAAGGCTGGAATGTCGGAACGGAGAGTATCCTACTGCTTAAATGCATGTGTTAGTGGGCATACGACGACGTTGTTGGGAGTGAACGCAATTGCGTTGATCGACCCGGCCGTCAAATGTTGTGTACTTGCGAGGTGTGTTAGGTTTGCATGTAGCGTACCGCTTGTTATGAGGCTTGTGCTCTTTTCCGCCTCTTTCGTGAATTGATCTACCGAATTTGGGGTACTCGGCGTCAATGATTGACCGAGTCTTGGATGCGAAACGTTTATCGCATGTCGAATCGGAAAATGTGATTCCGAGAATCTGGCCAGGTTTAGACTAGGACCGTATTATTATCGTCGTTCTACCAGGAGGAAATTAGTCTACATATACGAAATGTAGCATCGTGTATGAGTTCAGGGAAATGTTATATCGTGGATGCCTGTTAATCATACTTGCCATGTACACGATGCTAGTGCGTTTCATTTACGTGAGCGAGAGAGATGTCGTCTTGTGTCGTCGTTCTTTGAATGCGTGATTTCATGATATTATTCATGGTCATTGCATGATTGGACACCGTCAATGTCTTGGTTCGTGAATGGATGATAATATGTTGGATTTATTGTGATCATCGCATGACTTGACTTGGTTTGTCTGTCGAGTCTCAATCTTATCAATCTTATACCGCTAACGGTGAGATGCAAGCCCTAGTGAGCGTATTCGGTTGCCTAAGAGTGTCTTCCCCGAGTCTTTGAATAACATGATGGATTCAGGATTTGTATTCCATATGCTCTTATCATTATATATAATTGCCTATCTATCCTTATCGTATCTCACATGTATATCTATATGTATGCATGCTCTACTTTTGTATTTCCTTCTATGTACGTTTAATGTGATATGGCTGGGAGAACCCGGAGTTACTCCCCACTGACTGTGGCGTTCATGTTTTTCATGAATGAACAGGTTGCTTGCATGGATGGCTTTTTACTTATGCTATTTTGGGTTCGTGTGTGAGCTAGCGGGCGTTGTCCCTGGAAGATTAACCTATAGTCGTTAATTAGCTAGTTTGCTAAACACTTGTTCATTGTTAACATTTTGAGAGACTCCGTCTCTTTGTTATATTCCGTACTTAGTTTGTAATATTTTGACACTCCTCGTTTTATCTATCTTGCATGTATAAAAGTTTTTAAAACTTCATATTTCCGCTGTATATTTCACATGCTGTTTTGTTTTATATTTCCGCATTGGCGAGGGTTGTCACACCTTACCTGGCCACCTTTGAGCAAGTTTACCATTCCTAATTTGCAAGAACATTCGGGACAACATTCATGGTAACACAAATATTATCAACCTCTATGCCTGTAGAATCAACAATATACTTTTCCTCAAATATTTGTGATAACCACATCCCATAAGTTAACATGGTGGTACTATCAATTTTCCCCTTCTCAACCATTTTGGCAATTTGATCAATAAGAAAGAACTTTAAAGCGAGCAAATTGATTTGATAATGTTTAGCAAGACAAAAGATCAACCACATGTCCAACACCGAACACTTCCCACGGCACCGATTACACGGTATCAAGGTTCGACAAATCAAATTGAAAAAGAACCTCTGATGAATCTTTAAATCACGAGCCGAAATGGTGGTGGAGGACGTAGCATTGGGACTCAAGAATTTTGTCATTGTTAATGTAGTTATACCATCAAATTTAGGCCACACATCCTTAGAAAACGTATACAAACCGGTTGTGGGGACATCAATTATTTTACCCACCTCCACAATAATACTAAGACAAAGCGGTTTATTGTTTATCACGTCGGTAAGAGAACCAGAGAGAATATCAACCCTCACCGTGGTATAAAATTGCACCACCTAGGCAATGTAGACTCCACCATAGTAATCAAGACGGTGTTCCCACTTTTGAGCAAAGATAGCTTCTTTAAAGAATTTAAAAGCTGGTGAAGAGTCATACCATGCAATGTCATAGCGTCCACTAGATTGAAAACAACCTCGTATCACGTGCTTGCAACAATCAAAAATCACCTTGGGAAAGCAGAGGTCTCGGGCAATCTCAAGTATCTTGGTCTTATTCTGGTCCAAGGGTTGCTCATTAGGCAACAAAGCACCCATCGATTCATCGACTTTATCGGATTTTTCAACTTCCTTAATTTTCCGCTTCTTTCATTTGGCAGATCCTTCGGGTTTTGGGTTTCGGTTTTGGCTTAGGCTTGCTTACTTCATCTTCTTTGAACAAATCAACACCATCTTCTCCTACTTCCATGAAAATAGGATTCCTATCATCATCAACTTAACCAACATCCCTTGAACCACCAACATCTTTCACAATTTTTGTTGCATTTGGCTCATTCAAGTCAATTTTCCAAGTAGAAACCCGGGTAGAAAACCTTCGAGCCTTAGCGGCTGTTTTAGGACGATTTGGAACGGTTTTCTTAATTTATTATCATTGTAGTTGATTTTGGTGTTACAACCCTAGGTTTCTTGTGAGGTTTTTGGCTTTGAATGAATTGCTCCCCAAGACTCTCTGTATTTTTTACAAGTGAAGGGATTTTCGGTTTGGGTTTGGGCTTGTATGATGCTTGGATTTCCTTGACGGTGTTAGGCATTTTGTTTTTGGAGGCATGATTTTTATGGTAAATATGAAGAAAACGGTTGGGAGAGGAAGTTTTGAAACGGTTTTGGTGAGTAATGTGGAGAGATGGAAGTTTTTGAATAATTTATATGTGAAAAGTGGATTTATTCTTGTATATTTGAATTTTGTAGGAGTAAATGTGATGTGGAAATGATGAATACGAAAAGTTCTTAGTTGGTTGGGTGAGAGGGGTGGTGTAGCCGGATGAATAGTAAAAGTTCTTGCATGGGGAATGATGGAGGGTGATTTGATTGTTTTATGATCACATTTGTTGGCTCCATGCAAACAATATATTACACATTGGATTTTACATGTAGATTAACCATTTAATTCATCAAGTATTAACATAATCACATAGTCAAACAGTTAACATCCACTCTAATCAATCTTATAAGGAAATTTGTCTTCTCATAGATTTGTGCACAATCCAACAAACGGTTTTTGGTTATTTGACTTCCGGTTATACAAAAGTTACGAAAAATTTGACCTTTTTCCAGATGATCACGTAAAAAGTGATGTCTAACATCAATATGTTTAGTCATCTTGTGTCGTATCAGGTTCGGCACTTGCATTATCGAATAAGATAGGAGTTGAATCGAATACAATACCATAGTCTTTTAATTGTTGTCGAACCCATAGAATTTGTGCGCAACACAATGCGGCACTAACATATTCGCTTTCGGCGGTGGAAAGAGTGACGAGGTATTTTTTCTTAGAATCCCATGAGATCAAACACTGAGTCAAGAAAGTTGCAATTCCAAACGTGCTTTTTCTATCTGTGATACACGGATTTCGCGATCCTTTCCAAACTGTAGTGCACGGGGAACCACGGATGGAGAAACGAGGGACAAGCGTGAAAACACGCATTTGTGGGGTCGCCACCAACTTTTGTGGGAAGTTGGAACCGTTCGAATACTTTATGCCATGTCAAGACACAAAGTAATGACATGAACACGAAGAACTCGTTACCCTTAGCTACTATGTCTAGAATGACTCTCGTGGATGTCAATGAACACAGATGTTCACAGAGATCTGGAGTAAGGGGTGAGGGTACGTATTAGGAAGCTCTTTTGATCGAACACCTATTCCCGCCCGCCTTGATAGCGGCCTATACTAATGATTAGGGAAACTCTTCTGTTATTGATGTGTTGTCGGTTATATGCATGCAATGCAACATCCATATCTTAAGCCTAGCATGTGAATCAGCTATGTCGGTTGACATGTAATTTAGCATTCAATTGTGTCAAATTGGGATATGAGATTCGATTACATGTGATGCGTGTCTTTCATATGCGTTTATTCACTTATTTGACACGCATTTTTATGCTTATTACGTAGCTTTTAGCTATTATTATTCCACTATTTGCTACTTTGGGTTGTGTTGTAGTTTTATAGGTTATTACCCAAAAGGGAGCAAATGCAAGCTAAATCCTATCAACAAAGTAAGTTTGAAGGAATTTCAAGAGCCTTATGTCACTAGTGTCAACTTTGAAGAGCCATATCTCAAGATCTACAACTGATAATCCAGTGGATCCAATTGGAGATGAAATCTTATCCTCTTAGCTTTCTAACGCCACCAAAAATGCATTATTTGACCAAGTAACGAAGAAATGGCGGCCTCTTGAAGTTCGGTGCGCATTGCAGGAAATTCGCCAGACTTTTAGTCGATCGACTACCTGAAGTTGTCGATCGACCACTTGAAGAATTTAGTCGATCGACAGAGCTCATTAGTCGATCGACTAAAATCATCACGACATCCTTTTTAGTCGATCTACACCATTTGGTTGATCGACTAATTCTAGTAATTAGACAGTTATTTCGTGGCTCTGGCCCATTAGTTACTTAATTACTCTAGCTTATGGATTTAGTATTTAAGCCTTATAAGACTGATTAATTAGGTTATATCTTTTGACACTGAAAAACATTCTACGTTTCTTTAGCAACTTCAGATCTAATACTTTGAATCAATCTTTCTCCTTCCTTTTGGTATTAAATCTTCTTTTATATTAATTCCTTTTCTCTTAATCTCGTTATTTGTTATTCATTCTCGTTTATTAACTTCTTTATCTATTAATTGTTGTCTTTAGTCATGTTTAATTCAATTCTTATTGTTATAGTTGATTTCATTAGATCTATTATGAGTAGGTAATTCTTCTATGCTAGGATTTAGGGAAACTGCGGTTATGTGACGGTATAATTATTAGATTATTAGTTTAGCCATAATTATTGGTTCGTATTGTTAATCGTTGCATTAATTGTTAGGAAATTGGTTAAATGCATGTGACTGATTTATTAGTTTGTTAAACCTTGACCTATATCGTAAGATATGGAAAGAGTAGAACTTGCAACGAACAATAGAATGCCCTAATTAGAGAGAAAGCTAAATTAGTAATTGTAGGGTGAATAGTAGACTGAAAGGAACTATTCCTTACCCTTCAGACCATGTTTATGTTAATTTTCTAATTCTATCATTGACCATCGTTGACCGTGGTAACCCGGTATCCTAGCTATTTCTTCTATCATATTTCAATAAACTTTCTTCCTTTATTTCTCTTCTCTTATTTCTCTTTCCTTCACTACTTTTAGTTTAGAAAACAAACAATTTAAACCCAATTTGTTACTCAGACAGATTATTAATTAGCAAATAGAATTTTTTTAGTCTCCCTGTGGATATGATCCCGACTTCCTTTACTGCATTAGTTTAGGCATGTTGGTTATCTTTGATTAGGTGTGCGATTTAGCCTGTCAACATGTGAGAAAGGCAATTAAACCATCCAAAGAATCATACAATACAATGATTAAATAGAACTATAAAATAAATATAACAATTGATTACAACCAATACAGGATCTATGTCAGAAATATACCCAAAAGGAAGACTTAAAGAAAAGAAAGAAAATAATAAAATTAACTAAAGACAGATGAACGATGATATTAGGAGTTAATAGTTGATTAATTAGGCAATTAAGCTACGTCGGAGCGAGTCAAGAAGATCAGAGACAGAAACCAGTCCGGAACAGGTGCAACAGAAGGTGCGTCCTTTGGAAGAGGCGCAACACTCTGTGCGTCTGTTCCTGAGTTGGGTTCTGGCTGTAAAGCCAGAACAGCCAGAATGGCAATCAGTTAGTATTTTGTTTGTGTATTTACTATTTATTAATGATCTATAGGACGAATTTAAGTGATTTAATAGATTAAATTACACTAATTATATCAAAGACGAATCTAGAGATTTGATATAAACAAATCTTACCTCTAAAGACACAATTTGATAGACGACAAAAACCCACTAATATTGATTATTAGGGACCTAAGTCAAGACACAAAAATATCTAATTAGATTAAAAGACGATTTATAAGAAATAATAAAGAACTAATAAAGGTTTTGAAAAGGTGATATAAATCCGACATGAATCTTACATGAAGTGAAATAAAATACAAGATGAGATTAAACACCCTCAGACTTACATGTTGACGAAACGAGATATGAACTTAAGTTACGTTTTAGTGACAGCTCGACTCGAATGTAAAGAAAGTGCCCTCGTAAGAGGATCGATTTATTAATTAAGATTGATTATTGTTGAGTTGGTCAAATTGGTAGGTCAATGCAAGAAAATGACGGGAACCCAGAAGGATTTGAGCTTGCGTGGTCGATTGCTTAGAGCAAGGTCTAGAATGCAAAGAGAGAGAAAAGAAGAGACGGAACACCCGCGTGCCTTAAAAGTGAGAACGAAGCTCTCCTTATATAGGGAGAAATACGAAGAGTTTTGGAATAATTCGAACACGGAAAGAAATCTAGAAAATATTCCGGAAACAGGAAAACAGAGCTGGGGAAGAGGCGCAGCAGGGACTGTGACTCTTGGAAGAGAGGCAGCGCCTGCTGCGTTACTTCCTGAGCTGTCTCCTACCATAAACAAAAGATTTTCGCGTTTCTTTTTAGGAATTGCGGTAGATTTCGAATGCTTTCTAAATAAAATACGGCTATATTTTACCAAAAAGGATTAGTTTTAAAATATTAAAATATCCGGAATATTCTCGAGAATTTAGGCACGGTTTTAAAAGACGCTTTATAGAAAATGAGCGAATTTTTGACCCGGGCTCCAAATAAACTCTAACGACTGTCAAAACGACCGTATCGGCACGTAGATGACGACCAAGGGGTAGACACAGGTGTTTGAGCTACCACTTGACGATAAACTTATGAGCTGTCATAAATTGTTTCGCATACCAAACATGCGGCCCAATCATAACTGGGTGGTTGGCGGAAGGTGCAGATTCGAGGTATCTACACTATTAACAACGCTTCAGGCATAATCCGCATCCGAGTATCCTAAAAATTCAAAAGGACAAAGTGAGGGATACCACATATAAAATTTTTGCGTTCCAACCAAGTACCTAATAATTCTTTTGACGGCAATGAAGTGTGATTCTCTAGGACTCGCTTGGAAACGAGCACATAGACATACACTAAATAAAATATCCGGATTTCATTAGTCATGAAAAGTACAAATAAAGGAGTTCATTATTAACACCAAAGATTATGTCATCGACAAAAATCTGTACAATCAACAGTTCACCACACTGTGACTTTTATGAACAATATCTATCAATGGATCCACACACAAAACCATATTCTAAAAGAAATTTTGACAAGCGATCATACCAGTTAAGCTCTCGGAGCTTGCTTTAAACCATAATGTGGTTTGTCCAATTTAAAAACATGGTTTGGAAAATCATTATCCATAAATCCATTTAGAAAAGCGGTTTTGACATCCATTTGGAAAGTTTTGATGCCTTTGTGATCCCCAAAAGCTATTAACATACGTATGACTTCAAGTCTAGCTACCGGTGCGAAGGTTTCATTATAATAGATACCTTCTTGTTGTTTAAATCCTTGCACCACTAGCCTAGCTTTATTCCTTATGATATATCTAGAATCATCAAGCTTATTGCGAAAGACCCATTTGGTACCAATCACGGTACAACCAGATGGTATAGGGACAAGATGTCATACCTCATTCCTTTTGAATCACTTTAGTTCCTTTTGCATCTATATCACCCAATTTGCATCTTAAAGGGCGATGGTAATATTTGTCGATTCAATTTGTGAGACGAACGCATAAAATGCAAATAAATCATTGAGGGATGATCTTGTTTTCCTTCCCGAATTTAAGTCACTGGTCAAGTTTGTGAGGGATTCCACTTCTTTGGGATGATTATTGTGTGAGAAGCATCATCGGGTTCTGAATCAACAGTGGAATCCACTATGGATTAAGGTTCATTTTGTGAATGGGGAGGAGTGGTTCTGTTTGTTCATGTTGATCAAAAGTTCCCCCATTTCACCTGGATGTACTAGCCTCATTTGGATATTGAAGTGGTTCTGTTCCCCCTGAAATTTGGCTTGTTTCTCCATTTAACAGTGACTCAAAGTGTGGACCAGGTTCATTTCCTTCATGTACATCATCCATGTCATGTC
Source organism: Heliosperma pusillum (assembly GCA_022085475.1). Classification (NCBI taxonomy): domain Eukaryota; kingdom Viridiplantae; phylum Streptophyta; class Magnoliopsida; order Caryophyllales; family Caryophyllaceae; genus Heliosperma; species Heliosperma pusillum. The sequence continues at coordinate 7,673 of JAIUZE010068594.1, read as the reverse complement.
AGATCCACTACATGAATTAGGTCTGTTACCGAACGTTTAAAACGGTCGTTAAATGTAAAAATTGGTCGGTAAAACGTCTCACCAACCGATTTTTCCACTGTAGCGTCCGCTATATATCGATCGGTAAATATGGTCGGTTAATGTACATTACTGACTGACTGAAACTCAGTCGGTAAACTACCGACCAACTATGTAGTCGGTAACATAAATTTCGGTTGCTGCCATGGCTGAGTTGACTTGGTCAATATGTCCAACTAATCGGTCGGTAATTACCGACAGACGGTCAGTCGGTAATAGGACCTAATCGGTCGGTATCAATTATGACCATTTGACATACATGTGCTTTTTGGTCGGAAATTGGTCGTTAATTGCTCCTGTCGGTCGGTAATGTATATATTTGTTTGGAGAGTTTTTGCCTCTATTGCTTAAGTGCTCCTGTAGGTCGGTAATTTATATATTTGATTTGGAGAGTTTTTGCCTTTATTACTCCCCCATTGTTATATTTCCTGCAGAAATTCCAAAGTATATACAAAAGCATTCGGACACAATTTTTTGTAACCAGAAACCGTCTTTCAAATTAGAAAAATGTCAACGAAATCTTACAACCATGTCTTATACAACCAGCTACCAAAGTAACCATGTCTTAGACAACCATAATTCACACCAAAATTTACACAACAAATAACAAAGTGACGAGTTTACACTTGAAAACCATAAGAATAATAAAGACTAGACACATCAAATATGACACGTAAACTTTCTTTCATTTTTATAGTTTGTTATTGTACACTTTATAAGCCTTGCTACGATCTGAGTATCCAACAAAAATGGTCTCATCACTAAAAGCATCAAATTTACCCAAAATTTCCTTTTCATTGTTATGAGCAAAACATTTGCTTCCAAAGCATTTCAAACAGGATAAATTAGGCTTTCTTCCTTTTAGCAATTCGTAGGGAGTTTTATTAAGAATTTTTTGGATCATAACACGGTTATAAATGTGGCATGATGTGTTGACGGCTTCGCCCCAAAATTTATTTGGCACTTTACTATTAATGAGCATAGTCCTAGCCATATTTTCAAGAGTGCGATTCATACGCTCCACAACCCCATTTTATTGAGCTATAGCACGCGCGAAAATGTTATGGCTAATACCGTGCTCATCACAAATAAGTTAGAAATGATGAATTCTCAAATTCGGTTTTGGGGTCGGATCTCAAAGATATGAGCTTTAAATCAAATTTATTTTGAACCTTTCTCAACCAAATTAGAAATTCATCAAATACTTCGTCTTTAGAACTCAAGAAAAGTAGTCAAACAAATCATGAAAAATCATCAACAATCATACACAAGAAACAACTACCACCTCTAGTTTTTACACGCATAGGACCAAATAAATCAATATGAAAAAGCTCAAAGGTTTAGAAGTACTAACAAATCTTTTGGATTTAAAGGAGGATCGAACTTGTTTTCTTTTTGCACAATCATCACACATGCAATTATTTAAAGTCAAATTTAATGTTAGGAAGCCCATCGACTAAATAAAGTCGCTTAAGGGTGTTTAAAGTTCTAGCATTTACACAAACTAATCTTTTATGCCAAAGCCTTGGGTCGTTCTTTAAAGCGCTCATACAAGATAAGTTTTTACTAGCAATGCACAAAGATTAGTTAAATAAACAACTTTAACACGTTTTCCTTTCAAAATAACTTACCTTGTAATACCATCAAGTACACAACATTCACTGGCCCAAAATTCAACAATATTACTATTATCACACATTTGAGATATGCTAAGGATATTATGTTTCAAACCTTTGATAAGCAACACTTTGTCGAAACAATGTGACGATGTGACTAACCAACTTTACCTATTGCATTAATTTTACCTTTCTTATTATCGTCAAACGTCACGGTGCCACCATTGTAGGCTTCTAGTGAGAGAAATTGACTTTCACTTCCCGTCATGTGACGAAAAGATCCACTATCCAAGTACCAATTGCCGCTGCCTCTTACTAATGCCTATAAGAAATCAAGCTTTTAGTTTAGGAACCGAAACGAGTTTGGGTCCCTCTTGTGAATCGCATTATCGTTCATTTTAGCAACCTTTATGTTCTTATTTTGGTCATTCAATCTCTTAGAACAACCATTAAATATGTGACAACCCTCGCGAATGCGGAAATATAAAACAAACAAGCATGTGAATTATATAGAGGAAATATGAATTTTAAAAACTTTTATACATGCAAGGAAAGAATACGAGGAGTGTCAAATATAACAAACTAAAGTACGAATTATACTACATCAAGAGACGAAGTCTCTCCAAAATGTTAACAAGTAAAAGTGTTTAGCAAACAAGCTAAAATCGTCTAGAGGTGTTTTAATCCCGGGACAACGCCCGCTAGCTCACACCCGAACCCAAAATGTCAAGCAAAAAGCCAACCATGCAAGCAACATGTTCATTCATGAAAAACATGAACGCCACAGTCAGTGGGGAGTAACTCCGGGTTCTCCCAGCCATATCACATCAAACGTACATAGAAGGAAATACCAAAGTAGAAGCATGCATATATAGATATACATGTGAGTTACAATAAGAATAGATAGGCAATCCAATATATAATGATAAGATCATGTGGAAATCAAATCCGAAACCATCATGTTATTCAAAGACTCGGGGAAGACACTCTTAGGCAAACGAATACGCTCACTAGGGCTTGCATCTCACCGTTAGCGGTATAAGTTTGATAAGATTGAGACTCGACAAACAAACCATGCCAAGTCATGCAATGACCATGAATAAATCCATCATGTTATCATCCATTCAAACAACCCAATACATAGACGGTGCCCAATCATGCAATGACCATGAATAATATCATGAAATCACGCATTCAAAGACGACAACACAAAGACGACTTCTCTCACCGTAAACGAAACGCACTAGCACCGTGTACATGGCAAGTATGATTAAAAGACATCCACGAGATCACATTTCCCTGAACGCATACACGATTCAATCCATTTCGTATATGTAGACTAATTTCCTCCTTGTAGGAACGATAAGGCTCCTAATCTAAACCTGGCCAGATTCTCGGAATCACATTTTCCGATTCGATATGCGATCACGTTTCGCATCCAAGACTCGGTCAATCATAGACGCCGAGTACCCACATTCTCGATAGATCAATTCACGAAAGAGGCGGAAAAGAGAACAAGCCTCATAACAAGCGGTACGCTACATGCAAATAACACCACCTCGCAAGTACACAAGATTTGACGGCCGGGTCGATCAACGCATAGCGTTCAACTCCCAACAACGTCGTCGTATGCCCACTAACACATGCATTTAAGCAGTAGGATACCTCCCCGTTCCGACATTCCAGCCTTACGAACGTAGAGGTAGCCAAGGGAATGAGAGTACAAAGCACAAGACAAAATAGTGCTCAAACCGTATCATTTGTAAAAACCGACTCAAAGTGGGAACATACCAAAAACCGTCACAGAACATGAGAATAGGGAATCATATAAGTTTAAATATGATAAACATGAGTCAATACATGATACATAAGCATTAGAACAAGTTTATGAAACATAATGAATAAAAACATAGATCACCTCTCCAAAACAACGTTGTTTGGAAATCAACGAAAATAAGGGTCCACTTCAAACGGTCATAAATAGAGTTCTAGACATGCAAATTCATAAATTCCAAATGGAGGTGATATCTTATCCTCTTACGGTTCCAACGGGATGTCACACACCCAAAACAAGCAAGTAACGAAGGAGATATGATTATTTTACGAAAAGGGGTCAGTGCAGGAAAATTTCTGTCGGCAGCGAGTGATGCAGCCTGCGTCACCACGACGCAGCCTGCGTCCTATTCGGACAGGTACGAGTCACACAATCTCCACAATTTCACTAAGGCATAACACAAATATCATCTATCATCACAATTCATCAATTCTCATATCAATTATCAACTAACAACAACCATCATCAACAACACGATTCCTAAGAATACTAATCATATTCTAAATACGATTTCTAACATGGAAAACACATTAAAACACGTAAATGATATCGAGTAACCTTACCGTTACCTTTTCGCGTCTTTAATCGATTTCTAAACCTTCCTAGTCTCCACCTACTTACAATTAGATAATAAAAGATAAATATAATTCACCTAGAGAAAGACGGATAATTTAAAAAGCGAGAAAGACGGTAATTTTATTACCAATACGGATAGAGGAAGATAAGAGGGAAAGAATAAGACGAACTTACGTGAATTTCAGCGAGAAATGAATGAGTAGTGACGATTCTAAACTTGGAAGAATATGGAGGCTAGGTTTTGGTGTTTATGGTGAGGAAGAAGAAGATTGAGTTGTGAGGGAGTTAGGGTTATGAGGGAGTATATGTAGGGTGAGTAAGTGGAAAAGTCAACGAAAGTCAAAGACGGCTCAGAAGTCAAGAAAAAGTCAAAGACGGCTTAAGACGGGATTCACTTGAAATCTCGCGGAAATTCCAAATACGAACTTGAAAATTCTAAATTCGACTCGGAAAATTAAATTTACGATTAAAACTAAAATTCACTGAAAAGTATCCGTAAAATATTTTTACTAGAAAAATAGGGTACATTTCCGGGTGTTACAATCACCCCACCTTTTAAAAAGTTTCGTCCTCGAAACTTGAGAGTAGAAAACCAAAAGTATCAAAGACAAGAATCGGTTTTAAAAATCAACAAGAAAGCTTTTACAAGGGATACATTTATGAAACGAAGTTCTTCTCGAAAACGATTTAAAGAGAATTTTCATAAGTGTGAAACTTTATTTACGAATCACAAGAGTGCCCGTCGCGAACGAGAACTCTAATTATCCAAATCAAATTAAAGTCGAAATAGTGAAATCGGAATTCAAAACAAACGTGAGTAAGTGCAAGACTAGTTATCAGACGTCTCCAATAACAAGTGCAAACATCCAACCAAACGCAAAATCCAAATATAAAAGCAAAAGAAATCCATTTTCTCCAAAAAGAGGGTACACAAACCATCTTTAAAATTTCGGTGAAACCATAGATTGGAAATACAATATGAAAATTTGGAAGTTTTCTCAAGGATAAAATCAAAATAACACGACATTACACGTACAGAGAGCGACTCGCACATTTCACGCACAATTCAGGGTAACAAAATGTATACAAAACACGCAAAAACGAAATAAATCGAACTCTTAAGAATAGGAAGATCAAGATAAAGTCAGCAGGAAGATCTACAAGAATTCGACATCACTAAATCTACTAATAAACCAAATCCTCAAGAGAATGCAATTTACCCAATTTGCAACTCATCATTTTCAATCATCAGACATCCTACAAAAATATTCCATAATCACGAAACTTCGAGTAACAAATCCCAATTATTCGAATCCAATTAGAATCTACTAAGGTCCATCGGCACGGTAGACTCCACAACTAACAATCCCCGTGAAAGATTTATTACGCACTCTAAGCTTCTTAGTTTCATCAAAACCCTTACTAGAAACCATCAACAAAATATTTATCTCTAGGGAAACATGATCGCTAACAACCACAAAGTAAAGGGCTTACCATGCAATCCTTTAATCCAATTTACTTCAAACTCATTATCCTAAATTTACAATGAACTTCTCATCTTCGAAAGTCAAAACACAATCAAAGCAACAAAACATAATCATCTAGGATCCAACTAGACTCATCCAAAGTCTCACGACAAGGGAAAATTCACAATCCATTATCGGTTAAATAATAATTCTTTAATACGCCCTAACATCCTTAATTCGATCATTACTACGCTCGAAGCCTCAAATATAAATAGTCACATTAGCAAACTATGGTGGTTACTAATCCTCAAGATAAATGGGTTCACTATTCTAACTCTATAATCCATAACAACTGAGCACTCACTATCAAAAGCTTGCAACGAACATTTCTCAATCTCAAACTATGATTCCTTAAGAATAAAAGAGAATTACAAATTCCAAACCACAAATGGCCAATCACTTGGCAAACAGACAACCATTCAATTCATCTAGATCATCTAAAACTCAAAATGAATCAATTTTCATTTATGACAAAACTCCTCAAACTTTGGGTACCGGCTTAATTATCCTAAAGCAAAGTATCTTTTAGAATCCACCAATTAGAAACATCTAATTCCCAAATAATATCTCAAGCAACCGTTATGATACCCAACAACAACGAACTATCATCATGATCAACTCAATTCTCAAAATAACACTACAATACCAAGCTCCAAACCTAAAACCACCAAGAGAGGATACATTATCACTATTAGGATTCATCCTAGAGCTTAAGTCCTATTTCCCATGATGAAATATAACATGAAATTTGCTCAATCCAAGGACAAATATTCTAGCTAAAGAATCCCAAATTACATCACGCTATTTGCGAGCTTACAAACGGAATATCCAATCAACTAAGGAAAAGATGAAGCGGCAACGAGATAGGAAACGATAAGAAATCTCAAGGAGAACACGAGAATAAAATAAGGCACGAGATTAAAAGAGAGGAGCGCTGAAAATAACGAGGTCAAGGAAGGGACAAAGCAGATAGTAGAGGTATGAATATATCTGAGTAAGAAATAAGATACGAGCATGCGATTTCTTAAAGATCAATCTTGACAAAAACATTCAAGAATGGAAATGAAAAGGAATGATGGCACGAGAAAAAGGTTTAAGGTTTAATCCACAAAATTCCCTTTTCAAACTCAGGGCGATAGCAAAGCAAATCATCTCAATAACAAAGGTCTCTTACAAGGGACCCTCGTACCACAAATCATCGGAGTAAGGTACACCTAGATTTAACAAATCGATCACAACCCAATTCATCCATACTTTCATATCACACGGATTCCCAAATGCGGAATTGCAACTCAAGCATAATAACATTCTCTCAACTCCATAATTTGACACATTCCCAAAGGTTTCAAAAAAACCGAAGAACCAATAAGGAATTCTCCATACTAATCTCTTTTCAACTCCTACGGCCACAAGGTAGAACACCGAACAAAACGTCATTATCAACATCATATAGCCCACGAGTGCATTATTATCAAAGTACAACATCAAGTCAAACATCATCATTAACATCCCAAGGGATTTCCATCCTAGCTCACATTATCGAATCTCGCTCATATCTATAATCCTCAAGTAATATGGTTCAACTTACAACGAAACCTTACTACTTCAAACGAGTCTCCGATGCCATAAGATAAGATCATATCTTTAAATCCAAGAACTATAGCCAAATGCTTTTCCACCAAGGCTACACTTACAAACACACCATAGGAAACCACAAGACGCCACTTAGTCTCAAAAGCATTTTACAACTCAAGGCATCATTCAATCGTCCTAAATTCAAAAGGTTAAATCGCTAATGGGTTAAGAAGTCTTAGCCAACTCATTCAACCTTACACCATCAAATATCATGAACTATCCACACATTAGTCATGACAAACATCAAGCATTAAAATCATCAAACTTATCTTACTACCTTTCCTTAGAGATACAACCAATCATCAATATAGGGTGAATTAAGATCTACACCATTTTCCTCAAATCACAAATTCATTCTAACAAACACTAATATTCCACAAACTTCACAATTCTTCCGACCAAGTATAA
>JAIUZE010068593.1:0-10570 GCA_022085475.1 Heliosperma pusillum | reverse complement strand
TAGACTACTGTCCTCCTGGTAGAACGACGATATAAATACCCGGTCCTAGTCTAAATCTGGCCAGAATCCCGAAATCACATTTTCCGGTTCGACATGCGATAAACGTTTCGCAGCCAAGACTCGGTCTTACACTAGACGCCGAGTACCCCAAATTCGGTAGATCAATTCACGAAAGAGGCGGAAAAGAGCTCAAGCCTCATAACAAGCGGTACGCTACATGCAAATAACACCACCTCGCAAGTACACAACATTTGACGGCCGGGTCGATCAACGCATAGCGTTCAACTCCCAACAACGTCGTCGTATGCCCATTAACACATGCATTTAAGCAGTAGGATACCTCTTCGTTCCGACATTCCAGCCTTAAGAACGGGAAGGTAGCCAAGGGAATGAGAATACAAAGCACAAGACAAAATAGTGCTCAAACCGTATCATATGTAAAAACCGACTCAAAGGGGGACATACCAAAAACCGTCACAAAACATGTGATACAAGCGAAAGAAATATCATATATCCAAAACATGAATATTATAAGTCACTACGTAAAATTATACGATAAACGAATCATGCGAACTATTATGAATTACGAATTTTAGAGATTTTATAAGAAAAATACAGCCGTGTTCCAGGCCGGTGTGGAGGGAGGCGGCCGGTACCCCGGCTCAGAGCACAACTACACACAAAAACCAAGTTTGGAAACTAACTAAAACAAGGGTCCACTTCAAACGGTCATAACTAGAGTTTTAGATATGGGAATACAGAAATTCTAAGTCGAGGTGATAGCTTATCCTCTTACGGTTCCAACGAATGGTCACAAGCCCAAAACAAGCAAGTAACGAAGGAGATATGATCATTTTACGAAAAGGGGTCAATGCAGTGAAACTGCACGAGTCCACCCGAGAACAACACACACCATTTCTATCATTTCCAATTTTCATAAATCACTTCTATCAATTATCAACAATCAATATTCACCATCAACCATCATAAAATAACAACAACATCACCATAACAATAATTCCTAAACTTACACTCAGTAGGCCTAAATACGAAGTCTATCAACAAACCTAAAACACTAAATGATTCGAGTACCCCTTCACCGTTACCTTTACGCGTCTTTAATCGATTACTAAGCCTTCCTAGTAGTCTCCACCTACAATTAGGTATTAAAAGATGAATATACTCCACCTTGAGAAAGACGGATAATTTAAAAAACGAGAAAGACGGTAATTTTATTACCAATACGGATAGAGGAAGGTAAGAGGGGAAGAATAAGACGAACTTACGTGAATTCCAATAAGAAACGAAGGAGATACGGTGATTCAAAGATCGGAAAGTGTATGGAGACAAGGGTTTTGGTTTGGGTTTCTTAGTGATGAAGTAATGTGTTGTGTTTGTGAATGAAAAATAGATTAAGTGTAGTGTGATATTTATAAAGAAAAAGTCAACAAAAGTCAAAGATGACTCAAAAGTCACGAAAAGTCAAAGACGACTCAAAAGTCAAGAAAAGTCAAAGACGACTCAAAAGTCACGAAAAGTCAATGACGACTCAAAAGTCAAGAAAAGTCAAAGACGACTCAAAAGTCACGAAAAGTCAAAGACGACTCAAAAGTCAAGAAAAGTCAAAGACGACTTAAAACGAGATTCTCATGGAATCTCGCGGAAATTCCAAATACGAACTCGGAAATTCTAAATTCGACTCGGAACATAAAATTCTATATTAAAACTTAAATTTGCTGAAAAGTATCCGTAAAATATTTTCACTATAAAAATAGTACATTTCCGTGTTGTACACGTATCACCCCACCTTTTAAAAAGGTTTCGTCCTCGAAACTTGAGAGTGAAAATACTGTATCAAAAACAAGAAAATCGGGTTTTTAAAATTAACAATAAAAGTTTTTACAAGGGAACATTTATGAAACGAAGTTCTTCTCGAACAAACTGATTTAAAGAAGAGATTTCATAAGTTGAACTTACTTCCGATCTCAAGAATGCTCGTCGCGAACGAGAACTCTAACTATCCAAATCAAAGCAATGTCGAAATAGTGAAATCGAAATTCAAAACAACGTTAGTAAGTGCAGGACTAGTTATTAGACGTCTCCAATAACAAGTGCAAACATCCAACCCAACGCAAAATCCAAATATAAAAGCGAAAGAAATCTATTTTCTCCAAAAAGGAAGTACAAAAACCCTCTTTAGACTTCTTTGAACAGTAAAATTAGGAAAGTAATATGAAAATTCGAAGGTTTTCTCAAGTTAAAGTCAAAATAACACGACATTACACGTACATAGAGCGACTCGAACATAAAGTTCACAAATCACGATAACAAAATATATACAAAACACGCAAAAACGAAACAAATCGAACTCTTAGGGATAGGAAGCTCACGATAAAATCGGCAGGAAGATCTACAAGAATCCGATAGTACTAACTATACTAATAAACCAATTCCTCAAGAGGATGCAATTTACCCAATTTGCAACTCATCATTTTCAATCATCAGAATTCCTACAAAAATATTCCATAATCACAAAACTTCGAGTAACAAATCCCAATTATTCGAATCCAATTAGAATCTACTAAGGTCCATCGGCACGGTAGACTCCACAACTAACAATCCACATGAAAGATTTACCACGCACTCTAATCTTCTTAGTTTCATCAAAACTCTTACTAGAAACCACCAACAAAGTATTTATATCTATGGAAACAAGATCGCTAACAACCACAAGGTAAAGAGACTTACCATGAAATCCTTTGATCCAATTTATTCCAAAATTCATTATCCTAAGTTATTAACAATGAACTTTCTCATCTTCAAAAGTTAAAACACAAAACCTCAAAAGAGATTAGTCACACAATCTCATTTCACTTAACTTTTGCCAATCATAGGGCAATTCGACCGTAAATCAATGTGTTAGCTCTTTCAAAAACACTCAATACATCGTTTTCGCTTATGACATATTCTCAAGTTTGGTCATCCAATCCAAATTCCAAAAGGTAATTATTCCCGTTAGGGTCCAACATTTAAAGACCACAATTTACCAAGTAACACTTAAAGAATCACTAAAATTCTTAACCACAACTACCAACTATCATTATGCTTATTTCGATCCTCAAAATGATATTGCAACATTAAGCTTTCATAGTCTAAAACCTCTAGGAGAGTTTCATCCTAAGTTTATCCTCAAATCCTTATAATCATCTAAACATGAAACTAGTTTAATAGGACGGTTAGGTACCATATTCGAAACTTCTTCAAAACACACCTACTAACCCTTACGTTAGCTAATAAGAAAAACTACCTCTCAAGAGAGTAGGGATAAAAGAACATGATACAAGGAACATTAGGAAGCGTCACTAAAGACTACGATAAGATGAAAAAGGCGAAAGCGAAAAAGGAAAAACGAGGTTGAGGAAGAGACAAAGCAGATAGTAGAGTTATGAAGATATCTGAGTAAGAAAGAAAGTACGAGCTTGTAATTTCTTAAAGATCAATCTTGACAAAAACATTCAAGAATGGAAATGAAAAGGAATGATGGCACGAATAAAGGTTTAAGATTTAATCAACAAAGTTTCTCCTTTCAGAGTTAGGGTGATAGTAAAACAACTCATCCCAAACAAAGGTCTCTTACAAGGGACCATCGTACACGCAATCATCAAGTAAGGTACCTATAATTTGATAAATCCGACTCCTCAACCCAATTCATCCATCCTTTCATATCACACGGATTCCCAATTGCTGAATTGTAACTCAAGTATAATAACATTCCTTTAGCTCAAATATTCAACACAACCTCAAAGGTTTCTTTAATTGAAGGACTAACAAATACTCTCTTATACTCGGTCATTTTCAAGTCTATAGCCCACGAGTTCATTATTATCAACGTACAACATCAAGCCAAACATCATCATTAACATCCCAAGGTATTTCCATCCTAGATCACATCATCGAATCTCTCTCATATCTATAATCCTCAAGTAATATGGTTCAACTTACAACGAAACCTTACTACTCCAAACGAGTCTCCGATACCATAAGATAAGATCATAACATAAAATCCAAGGACTATAGCCAAATGCTTTCCCACCAAGCCTATACTCAAAAACACACAATAGGAAGCCATGCACAAGAAGTCGCTTAACCTCAAAAGTATTTCGCACCTCAAGATATCATTTAAAGCTTCTCATTTACACCACTTAGACATATCATAAGCATGGTCTTCAAAACAATACTACACTTTTAAGTCCAAAAGATTAAATTATTAATGAGTTAAGAAGTCCTAGCCAGTTCATTCAACTTACACCATCGAATATCATGAACTATTTACATACAAGTCATGACAAGCATTTATACACTAAAATCATCAAACATATTTTACCATACTTTCCTCAAGGATACCAACTCTCACCACCATAGGGTGAAATTAGATCTATACCATTTTCCTCAACTCACAAATTCATTCTAACAAACATTAATAGTCCACAAAGTCTAAAATTCTTCCAACCAAGTACAATATGCCACAAACAAAAGGGTATGGCATCCACAAAAATGTTACAAGAGGAAGGTAAAGATACCAATGGTAAAATGGAGGAACTATCAAGAGTAATTTCCAAGAGGCAAACAAGTTGGAAAAGAAAGAAGCACCAAGATAGAAGGAAGAGAGCATGATACATTAAGGACGAGAGAATTCATAGATGAGGAAGAATTACACTTTAATTAGGCTTGTCAATCTTCAAATCTTCGGTAAAGGATACTTCTTCTAGATAACACAATGATCCACCTTAAGACGGTAGATACAAACAAACATAACATCACTCAACACAATCATCAAACAAGTTAGAACCTAACAAACATCAAGTACACCAAAGACTACCAACTTAGGTCCTTAAGTCTACCCATCTCTCATTTATTATTTCAAGGTCAAGTAATTTAAGTGTAGGGTTCACGTGTGTGCGTCGGGAGCGATAAAGCTCTGATACCAACTGTGACAACCCTCGCGAATGCGGAAATATAAAACATACAAGCATGTGAATTATATAGCGGAAATAGGTAGTTTTTAAAAACTTTTATACATGCAAGATAGATAAAACGAGGAGTGTCAAAATATTACAAACTAAGTACGGAATATAACAAAGAGACGGAGTCTCTCAAAATGTTAACAAAGAACAAGTGTTTAGCAAACTAGCTAAATAACGACTAGAGGTTAATCTTCCAGGGACAACGCCCGCTAGCTCACACCCGAACCCCAAAATAGCATAAGCAAAAAGCCATCCATGCAAGCAACCTGTTCATTCATGAAAAACATGAACGCCACAGTCAGTGGGGAGTAACTCCGGGTTCTCCCAGCCATATCACATCAAACGTACATATAAGGAAATACAAAAGTAACATCATGCATATATAGATATACATGTGAGTTACAATAAGAATAGATAGGCAATCATATATATAATGATAAGATCATGTGGAAATCAAATCCGAGACCATCATGTTATTCAAAGACTCGGGGAAGACACTCTTAGGCAACCGAATACGCTCACTTGGGCTTGCATCTCACCGTTAGCGGTATAAGTTTGATAAGATTGAGACTCGACAGACAAACCAAGTCAAGTCATGCGATGATCACAATAAATCCAACATATTATCAGCCATTCACAAACCAAGACATTGACAGTGTCCAATCATGCAAATACCATGAACAATATCATGAAATCACGCAATTCCCCATTTATATTTTTATTTGCGAGAACTATTGCGACAACTCTCACGGTAAATGAAACGCACTAGCATGTGTACTGGCAAGTCTGATTAAGGCATCCAACGGGATCCATTTCCCTGAATCATACGCGATGCTTACCCTTACATTTCGCTATTGTAGACTTAATTTCATCCCTGGTTAGGAACGATAAGGCTCTATCTAAAACCTGGCAAGAATTTCCGGAAATCACATTTTCCGATTCGACATGCGATCACGTTTCGCATCCAAGACTCGGTCTTACAAAGAAAACGCCGAGTACCCACATTCTCGGTAGATCAATTCACGAAAGAGGCGGAAAAGAGCTCAAGCCTCATAACATGCGTTACGCTACATGCAAATAACACCACCTCGCAAGTACACAACATTTGACGGCCGGGGCGAACAACGCATAGCGTTCAACTCCCAACAACGTCGTCGTATGCCCACTAACACATGCATTTAAGCAGTAGGATACCTCTCCGTTCCGACATTCCAGCCTAACGAACGGGAAGGTAGCCAAGGGAATGAGAGTACAAAGCACAAGACAAAATAGTGCTCAAACCGTAACATTTGTAAAAACCGACTCAAAGTGGGACATAGCAAAAACCGTCACAAAACATGTGATACATGCGAATGAGATATCATAAATCCAAAACATGAATCAATACATGATACCCAAGCATTAGACCAATTTTAAGAAGCATAATAAATAAGAAACATAGATAACTCTCCAAAACAACAAGTTTGGAAACTAACTTAAACAAGGGTTCACTTCAAACTGTCATAACTAGAGTTCTAGATATGGGAATTCAGAAATTCCAAGTTGAGGTGATAGCTTATCCTCTTACGGTTCCAACGAGTGGTCACAAGCCCAAACCAAGCAAGTAACGAAGGAGATATGAGCATTCTACCAAAAAGGGTCGGTGCTGTGAATTTGCACGAGTCCACCCGAGAACAACAACCCATTTCCATCATTTCCAATTTTCATAATTTACTTCTATCAACTAACAACAATCAATATTCATCATCAACAATCATCAACTAACAACAATCATCATCAAAATCATAAGTTCTAAGCTTTCTAATTGTATTCCAAAAACGAATTCTAACATGGAAATCATGTAAAACACGTAAATGATATCGAGTAACCCTTCACCGTTATCTTTACGCGTCTATAAACGATTACTAAGCCTTCCTAGTAGTCTCCACCTACAAGTAGGTAATAAAAGATGAATATCATTCACCTTGAGAAAGACGGATAATTTAAAAAGCGAGAAAGACGGTAATTTTATTACCAATACGGATAGAGGAAGGTAAGAGGGGAAGGATGAGACGAACTTACGTGAATTTGAGCGAGTAACGAAGGTGTAGCGATGATTTAAAGCTTGATCAAATATGGAAACTTAGGTTTTGGTGGTTTGATGAGGAAGAAGGAGTAAGTGGAAAATGAGGGAAAAATAGGGTATGAGGGAGTATAAGTAAAGGGTGAGTCGGAAAAGTCAACGAAAGTCAAAGTCGACTTAAAAGTCAAGAAAAGTCAAAGACGACTCAAAAGTCAAGAAAAGTTAAAGACGACTCAAAAGTCAAGAAAAGTCAAAGACGACTCAAAAGTCAAGAAAAGTCAAAGACGACTCAAAAATCAAGAAAAGTCAAAGACGACTCAAAAATCAAGAAAAGTCAAAGACGGCTTAAAATTCAAGAAAAGTCAAAGATGACTCAAAAGTCAAGAAAAGTCAAACTCGACTCAAAAGTCAAGAAAAGTTCAATCGCTTTAAGACGGATTTTCATGGGAATCTCGCAGAAATTCCAAATACGAACTCGGAAATTCTTAATTCGACTCGAAACATTAAATTCTAAATTAAAACTTACATTCGCTGAAAAGTATCCGTAAAATATTTTCACTATAAAAATAGGGTACATTTCCGGGTGTTACAATCACCCCTCCTTTTAAAAAGTTTCGTCCTCGAAACTTGAGAGTAGAAAACAAAAGTATCAAGGACACGAATCGGGTTACAAAATCAACACGAAAACTTTTATAAGGGAAAACATTTATGAAATGATGTTCTTCTCGAAAACGCTTTAAGTAAATTTTTCATAAGTGAGAAACTTTATTTACGAATCACAAGAGTGCCCGTCATGAACGAGAACTCTAGCTATCAAAATTTAAATCAATGCCGAAATAGTGAAATCAAAATAAGTGTTAGTAAGTGCAGGACTAGTCACCAGACGTCTCCAATAACAAGTCCAAACATCCAACCAAACACAAAATCCAAATATAAAAGCAACATAAATCTATTTTCTCCAAAAACAAGGTACAAAATATATCCTTGGACTTCTTTGAAAAGTTAATTTAGAAACACAATATGTAAATTCGAAAGTTTTCTCAAAGATAAACTCAAAATAACACGACATTACACATACATAGAGCGACTCGAACATAAAGTTCACAAATCACGATAACAAAATATATACAAAACACGCAAAAACGAAACAAATCAAACTCTTAGGGATATGAAGAATCACGATGAAGTCGGCACGAAGATCTACAAGAACTCGATAGTACTAACTCTACTGATACTCTAATCCTCAAGAGAATGCAAGTTACCCAATTTGCAACTCATCATTTTCAATCATCAGAATTCCTACAAAAATATTCCATAATCACGAAACTTCGAGTAACAAATCCAATTTATTCGAATCCAATTAGAATCTACTAAGGTCTATCGGCACGGTAGACTCTACAACTAACAATCCACATGAAAATTCATTGCGTACTCTAATCTTCTTAGCTCCATCAAAACTCTTATTAGAAACCACCAACAAAAATATTTATATCTAGGGAAACATGATCGTTAACAACCACAAGGTAAAAGAGGCTTACTATGAAATCCTTTGATCCACTTTATTCCAAAATTCATTACCCTAAATTATTAACCATGAACCTTCTCATCTTCAAAAGTTGAATCACAAAACCTCAAAAGAGATTAGTCACACAATCTCATTTCACTTAACTTTTGCCAATCGTAGAGCAATGCGACCGTACATCAATTTATTTAGTTCTTTCAAACTCTCAATACATCGGTTTTCGCTTATGACAATATTCCTCAAGTTTGGTCATCCAATCCAAATTCCACAAGGTAATTATTCCCGTTAGGGTCCAACATTTAAAGACACAATTTCCCAAGTAACACTTAAAGAATCACTAAAATTCTTAACCACAACTACCAACTATCATTATGATTATTTTGATCCTCAAAACGATATTGCAACATTAAGCTTTCATAGTCTAAAACCACTAGGAGAGTTTCATCCTAAGCTATCCTCAAATCCTTATAATCATCTAAACATGAAACTAGTTTAATAGGACGGTTAGGTACCATATTCGAAACTTCTTCAAAACACACCTAATAACCCTTACGTTAGCT
Organism: Heliosperma pusillum; assembly: GCA_022085475.1. Taxonomy (NCBI): domain Eukaryota; kingdom Viridiplantae; phylum Streptophyta; class Magnoliopsida; order Caryophyllales; family Caryophyllaceae; genus Heliosperma; species Heliosperma pusillum. The sequence goes on along the minus strand of JAIUZE010068593.1, from coordinate 1,402 downwards.
AATAAGAATACTACCTCTCAAGAGAGTAGGGATAAAAGAACATGATACAAGGAACATTAGGAAGCGTCATTAAAGACTACGATAAGATGAAAAAGGCGAAGGCGAAAAAGGAAAACGAGGTTGAGGAAGAGACAAAGCAGATAGTAGAGTTATGAAGCTATCTGAGTAAGAAAGAAGGTATGAGCTTGCGATTTCTTAAAGATCAATCTTGACAAAAACATTCAAGAATGGAAATGAAAAGGGACGATGGCACGAGTAAAGGTTTAAAGTTTAATCCACAAAGTTTCTCCTTTTCAAACTCAGGGCGATAGCAAAGCAAATCATCTCAATAACAAAGGTCTCTTACAAGGGACCCTCGTACCATAAATCATCGGAGTAAGGTACACCTAGTTTTAACCAATCGATTACAACCCAATTCATCCATACTTTCATATAACACGGATTCCCAATTGCGGAATTGCAACTCCAGCATAGTAACATTCTCTTAACTCCATAATTTGACACATTCCCAAAGGTTTCAAAAACCAAAGAACCAATAAAGAACTCTCCATACAAATCTCTTTTCAACTCCTACGGCCACAAGGTAGAACACCGAACAAAACTTCATTATCAACATCATATAGCCCACGAGTTCATTATTAACAAATTACAACCTGAAGTCAAACATCATCATTAACGTCCCAAGGTATTTCCATCATAGCTCACATCATCGAATCTTGCTCATATCTATAATCCTCAAGTAATATGGTTCAACTTACAACGAAACCTTACTATTTCAAACGAGTCTCCGATACCATAAGATAAGATCACATCTTTAAGTCCAAGAATTATAGCCAAAGGCTTTTCCACCGAGCCTATACTCACAAACACACAATAAGATACCACAAGACGTCACTTAATCTCAAAAGCATTTTACAACTCAAGGCATCATTCAAACTCCTAAATTCAAAAGATTAAATCGCTAATGGGTTAAGAAGTCTTAGCCACTCATTCAGCCTTACACCATCAAATATCATGAACTATCCACACATTAGTCATGACAAGCATCAATCATTAAAATCATCAAACTTATCTTACTACCTTTCCTTAGAGATACAACCAATCATCAATATAGGGTGAATTTAGATCTACACCATTTTCCTCAAATCACAAATTTGTTCTAACAATCACTAATATTCCACAAAATCAAAGTTCTTCCGACCAAGTATAATATACCACAGACCAATGGGTATGGCATCCACAAAAATGTTACAAGAGGAAGGTAAGGATACCAATGGTAAGATGGAGAAACTATCAAGAGTAATTTCCAAGAGGCAAACAAGATGGAAGAGAAAGAAGCACCTAGATAGGAGGAAGAGAGCATAATACAATAAGGACGAGAGAATTCATAGATGAGGAAGAA
>JAIUZE010068592.1:0-31010 GCA_022085475.1 Heliosperma pusillum | reverse complement strand
TAGCGACACCAGCTAACCCATTCCCTGTCTCATTACATAACCGTACATGAGAAACTCTACTAGGCGACCCCCTAAGCAGCGATGGCTAGTACTTAAGCTGGCTCCCTTCCCAAAGCGGAACTCTTAGGATGCCATGCCCCCGGCTTGGTATCAAAAGGCCCAAGCCAGTGACCCAAAAGCTATCAAGCCATGAACATATACTCGTTAAAGATAGTAAGGCCTATCGATGTCATGGTCCAAGATACTCATTTAGAATTAGAATGGTCAAGACGCCATATACTCATAATTTTCTATGGGTACTTAGTCAACACGACACCAACCATATAATCAAACAGTCACGGGAAAAACATCCTATCATGTGACTAATTGCATATAAATCATAATCAAATATCATATCGCCTCATATCTACTAAGTCTAATTCAATAATTAAATACAACCTTACTTGAAGACAAATCCCCGACCCGAGTCCCGCGACGGGTCATCAGTCATAACGGGGCTGACTAGATCTTAGTTTGACCAAACCCGTTTGGTCAAACCGGCTAGAAACAGAGTCTTTACCACATAGACTTGATCATAAAAATCCTCATATTCATTACATGTTATTTTATTAAAACTTCTAACATGTGAATTATTAAACCTTACGAAAAACCCGCTTGACTTAAAGGATATCAATTTAAACTACGATCTCGTATTATAATGTCTAACATGTGAGAAATAATAATTTTATGAAAAAACCTTTTTAATTAAATATTTTACTTATTAACATTTCCCACTTGCTAAATATTACAAAACACGATAAAATGGCAATAACTCAAAAACCGTCACAAGACCAAGGGAGGGACCCACGGCCTGATTTGGGCCGGACTTAACATGGGCCTGGACTTGGCCCACGGGCTGTTTTGGCTGACTTGGGGCTGTTTTGGGTTTTTTATCGACTTTACTAAAAACCGTTTCTTAATATTTCCCGCATGCTTAACATAATTAAAACCCTTCACAACAACAACAAAACAAACAAGTAGCGACACAAGACCCAAGGACCATACCCGGACCAAATCCAGACCGGGCTGGACCGGCCGGTTTGGGCTGGTTTTTCAGCCTTTCCCCACGGTTCCAACCACCAACAACACCAAATAAATTCCAACATGTTTTTAATTAACAAACAACCATTTTAACAATCATCCATACAAAAATCATGATTTTAAACAAATCATAAAAATATGTCAAGAACACTAACTTATTAAAAATTCCATACAACACAAAAATCATACTACTTATCATGTTACTACTAAAAATCCATAAATCATAATAACATGAACAAAAACAAAAGATGAACCAAAAACAAAAGAAACAAAAGCTATGTAACATAAATTCGTCGAGTAACTCGGAATCGTTACCTTAGCTAGCAAGATCAATTAGCACCAAAATAAGAAGTATAAAATAAGAAACCCGCCTACTAATCTTCACCCAAAATATACGAGTCTCCAAACTCGTCTTCAAAATCTTCCCCTATAAGAAATGACAAGAAAAAACATTATTAGAATTAAAACTTGATTTTCCATAATTAAAGTGTTGAAAACGATTTTGACGGAATTGAAATTAAACTGTACTTGAAGATGGAGAGCGAAGAGGAGATTCTAGAAATATAAGTTAGGACGGATTTGAATAAGAAATGAAGGTTTTATGACGATTTTGCTCAAGAACGACGAAGAACGATGAAGAACGATTAAAGAAAGTGTTAATTTGATCTTAATTTGATTTATTGTAAAATGAAAAGTTGTTAGTGAGTAAGTGTGGTGAGGGCCGTGGGTTTATAGAGAAAATAATGAGTCGGGTTTTGAAATTGTTGTTACGGGATTGACTCGGTTTAATAATTATATTACGGTAATTGATTAGATATAATTATATATTAAGTTAATTAAATTAAATATCAAGATATTATGTTATTATAATCAAAAGAAAGACAAATATCTAGTCCTATTAGAGGACCAAGGAGCCGTGTGGTATGGTGAGAAAACGGATCTGATTTCGAGCGTTTAGCGTAATTTTCGTTAACTGATCGATAAAGTTAATAAATATCTAGATATTATTATTAGTTTAATCAAAACAATTAGAATATCTAATTGTGAGTGGAAAAAGATGACATGGGCGTGTGACTCATGCCAATGATGTTCGGGATTAAATCGTAAAAGTTATTCTTTAATTCCAAATAAATTCAAAATAATTATATTAAATTATCATAAATTCAAATAAATCATGATAAAAATAAATTAAATTTATTATTTTTCAAAAATAAAATTTCGGTCTTTCAATTTATGAGGCGAGTCGGAAAAGTCAACGAAAGTCAAAGTCGACTTAAAAGTCAAGAAAAGTCAAAGATAACTAAAAACTCAAGAAAAGTTTATGACGACTTAAAAGTCAAGAAAAGTCAATGACGACTTCAAAAAGTCAAGAAAAAGTCAAAGACGACTTAAAAGTCAAGAAAAGTCAAAGATGACTAAAAACGGGATTTTCATGAAATCTCTCAGAAATTCCAAATACGAACTCGGAATTTCAAAATACGACTCGAAACAATAAATTCTATTTTAAAAAGTTAAGTCTGCTGAAAAGTGTTAGTAAATATTTTTACTAGAAAAATTGGGTACTTTTCGGGTTGTTACAAGCCTAAACCTATACCCTAGCTATTGCATTGTGAAGAACAAAAGGAGAAAATAGCACCCCACTCCCCATGCATGTGGCCGGTTGACTTGTGCAAATAAGAGGACAACTTTTCCTCTTATTTTCACCACTTGATCTATTATTAACAATAGTACACTTATCTCTCTAGATCTCACATTCTCACACTAAAAGAAACTTAAGAAGTTCATCTTGTGTTCATAAATTTACTAATCAAATTACTAAGAGTAGTAATAGTGTTTATTAGTCACTTTTAAGGAAACTATTATATTATACTAGTGTAGTATTTTATATAGTGATTAAGGGTAGTCTTGGTGCAACTAATTGGGAGTGTTATTATTCTAAGAACTTGGAAATCATCCTTATATTTTGAGCTCAAGAACAAAGTAGGAAGGAGTCCTATTTTGTGCCCAAATTCGTTCAAATCAATGTAAGGAACAATCTCTTCTTCCTTCTTTGTATTTTAGTTATGCATGCATAAGCTCCTTATAGTTTAAGAGTAAACTATTTATAATATGATATTAGAAATGTCTAATATTGAGTTTAAGAAACTTACAGTTATAAGTACATTTGATCCAGGTGGAACACAATCGACAATACATACACAAGCTCATGATACTACAGGAAGAATAAGGGGACAGTTGAAGTATAGAGAGGATGTCATACACCTCATGCTTGATCCAGGAGGAACAAGTAATACTTGTTTGGCTAAGCAATCGGAATTTGGGAATGGTACAACATATATCTTGCCATTCACCGTTATGGTCTTTGATTCGGGAAGAGGCCATGGGAGCCCATGTCTTGAGGTTGTACTTGATCTTTTGATGGTTAGGAGAAGACACTCCTTGCAACAAGTCTCTTCATTTTGATCCACAAGAATTTGAGGGCAAATTGAGAAAATTATTTTGAAGAAGAGGAGTTTGTAATACGAGTAATCAAGGGAGCCTAAATTTCATGATCATGAAAAGCCTTACAAGCCTCCAAGATCATGGGTGCATCAAAGTCACCAATTCATACTTAAAAGGAATGTGATAGTAGCAAGACCGAGATAAGGGACATGTTCAAGGCATTATATATTGAGCTACATTCATTCATTCTTGATTATATTTATAGGGTTGAAAAGATTATTGTCTTAGATACAAAATGGAGTTGGAACCATCACCATGTCAGGTCTGTAGCTTGACCTATTACTGTTACAATACAACCCCTACAGAAGAATCTAATGTGACGTTCAGCCTGACCCCTATTTACCAAAACGCTCATAGCTGAACATTGGAGGACGAGCTTTGAGTGATTCCAAATGGAGGGGAAATTTAACTCATATAGATTTAAAATGGCACATGGAGGGACTCCTAAATCTACCTAAAGATAAAGTTATGGCTTTTGCAAATCAGAATTGGTTATTGACAAGTCTGGTGGACATCTCATGAAGACTTATCAACACTCAAAGTTGAATAACTCAATATATAATCAATTTTTAAGGTTGATTCTTGTTGGACGGGAAATATAACATCCATAGATTTCCAATGAGCTATCAAGGGTATTCAAATTCATCCTGACCAAATAGTTATAAGTGCTACATAATACAATCAGAAGGGTGTATGTCCTATCTCGCCCGGTTCAGGTCCAACATGAAAGAACAATGTCCAAGGCAACTCCTAATCTAAATTAAGTGATTACAAGGCCTAATCCTCTTAGTTTAAGGTCTTATGAAGATAAAAGTTTATGAGAGAGTTTTCCAATTCACAATAAAAGAGCAGGTTTAGCAAACTGCAAATAAATGGGTCCGGATAGGAGCAATTCAACATTGTCTTGTGCCAAGGCTGCTTTAGGTGCTATTTTTGGCTAAGCAAGAGAAGGGAATGAATTTAAAGGCATCCTAACCTTTTTTAATTAAGGATGGTAGCTGCCAAGCCCAAGTTCCACGGTTTTTCACATCTTAATTGACCTTGCACAACAAGACAAAGAAAAGCAGCCTGTTTTATGCTTTTGTTTCCTAGTCACTATTCTTATTTGTGTAAGGGAAAGGCCACGAATTCCTTGTAGTTTAGATGATGCATTTGAGACCCTTATATTTGTATCTCTTGGCCTATATAAGCCTTGCTTTGTAACCGAAGGAAATCAGATTTGATGAATGACTAAATACTTAAACCCTTGTGTTTTTCAAACGACAATCTCTGGGCAGAGGCTTGAGTATTGTTAACGTGTGAATAATTCACTTTTTTTTTGATAAATTACATAGTGTCTATGGCTCCTTGCTAGTCCTTGTCTAGTGCAAGGTATTGATACTTGTTTCAAATCCGTTTGTTTCTTGTTTGTGTGAGTGTTAATTCTAGGCACAATGCATAATGCTAAAATAAAACAAGTGTTTCCAAACCATTATTTTTTATTAGAGTTGGAAACTAGAAAGGCGACTAAATTATTAAGAAATATAAAACTTGTTTTTTAATTTATCATTTTTTTTTAATTTTTAGAAGTTTTGAAATATAAACGCTATAAAACACAAATAAACATAACAAAATGCTACTAAGAAAAGAGTCATAAAATGAAATATACATCATAAGAAAGCAAGACACCACCAAATGCATCAACGCTCCATATACACAACAAATATCCACAAGTATTACACCGCCAACATCCATACAATCCAACGACCTTCATCCAACCAACAATATAAATCTTCCTCAGACTTAAATTTGACCTTGTCCTCAATGTCTAAGAACTAAGGATCGTAAAAAGAGAAAGAGGATAAAGGATATTACCGTCTCAACCTTAATCCTTGGTCAGTTCACTAGGTGAAGTGATATTTGATTCTTTCACTTTAACCCATCACCTTCTTGTTGGTTCCGGAAGATCAGAAAAAGGTACCTACACACACTAAAATAAAAGAAACACAAGCAAAACGAAGAAATATGTACATTCATTCACATTATACAAGTGAGCTATTTAAAAACCCAGGCAAAGACCTCATTAGCTTGTCAAATGAACTTGACCAATTTTTAAGAAAGTGGTCATAATGGATCTTAAAACGCAAGTAAAACAATCCACACAACCAAGTAAGAAAGCTAATGAGTAGTTTGTGGTAAAGAAAATGGATACCAAATATCTCAAAGTTTCCCCAAGATTCATGACTTGGATTCAAATTAACAAGAGGAAGGTCAAGACTTCTAAAATCACTCAATACATTACTCCCCCTTTTCAAAGTTTTTCTAGGGGTGATAGGCTATTTTTTTTGTAGTTATTCTCCCTTATTTCTATTTTCTTTTTAGGTCCAAAATTGTCTTTTGTGCCAATTCTCCGTCCATTTTGTGTATGCATCGATCTATCTTTGTTATACTACATTTTTAGGTGTTTAGACGGAAATTGGGTGTCATACATCCAAAAATGGGGAGAACAAATCAAGCCTTAAAGAATTATATAAATAGAGTTGGGTCGGCTTCTCATCTGGTAAACCGGTCCTTGCTCCTGACATTACCAGCCTAGGGAGGGAGAGAAGGGCTCTCATCTGGCCGTCCTCCCATCCGGTCAAGCAGCCCTTGCTCCTGTCATTACCAGCCTCGCAAGGAAGAGAAGAGATTCCCATCCGGTCGGCCTCCCATCCGATCGGCCGGCGCCTGGTCAACCGGCTGGGAGTTTAACACAAGATGGAAATGGAGTTTCCCTCGGTCCCGGTCCCCGACAGGCGGCCGGTCGACCGGCCGAACCCACCTGACTATTTCTTTTCTCCTTATTTTGATATGCGTTCACATATCCGGTCCATCGACATGACATGTCGTCTTTTCTCAACCATGCAACAAAGATGAAATCATCAATAAAAGTAAGGAGTACAAAGATGAAATCATCAATAAAGGTAAGGAGTAATAAGTTTGAGTTCTTATTCATTTTTCTTAAGATTTGTGTTTAATTTTTTAGGTTGCTTGATTTAAGTGCTTTTGGTAGCATAGTAGCCTAGCAAAGGGTGTGCGGCGGAGACCAACAATAAGCAAATTCTCGCCGAAGCGTCATCGAGAGCGACCCCATATGAAGTAAGGGTACTCTAGAAAAGCCTAGAAATCTCCATTTATGCGCTCCCTAAGCTAAGACTATCAAAGGATATATGACAAAATTGAAAACCTTCTTTTCATTTGTATTTGAACTCATTTTTTTATTTGTGGTAGCCCATTTACTTTTTTGCAAAATGAAGAATGATGATAAGTTGCATAGCTTTGAAAGTCACCTAGGAAAACAGTCACCAAGGAATTATCACACCACGGGGGTGATCAAGATGGTCAAATGCACTCCCTTGACTAGGCTTTAGGAAATGGATCGAAGCAATACTAAAGTTACACGACAAATGGTGTCTCAAGTCTACTTTAAAAGACAAAGTGCCAAGTAAAAAGAGTAACTACATCGGCCTATCCATGCTTGTCGAGGCTCTAAATTAGGCATTTAAAAACCATTTACCTAAATGCAACTAAATGCCATGATGTAACTTAGCAAATATATACAAATCTCATGCAAATGCTTTACCAAACTACATGTTATATAATCTAATGCATCTATTATTAACAAATAGGCAAACAACCGCAACAATATCTGAAATACAATTCACATCATCAACATTCAAACCCATCCTCTTCAACCGATAAATGAAAAGAAAAAAGAAGGGAAAAGGTATTTGAAAAATCATACCAAGCAGTCTTCATATCCCTTTAGTTATGTCTCAAGTGAAGTTTCATAGTTATGTGAGAAGAAAAAGAAAACGTAACACAAATATATACAAATATACATAAGCTAATAATCTAGTATTTTTTTTTTATTTTCCAAAGGTTTTCAATTTTTTTGGATTTTTGGAATGGAAATTAAAGGAAATAACATATTTTTTTTTGAAATTTTCACACAATAAACTCTACACTAATCTCTTCCCTACACTTAAACCGGACATTCTCCTCAATGTTCAAGTGCTAAGAGAAGGAAAAAAGAGAAAACATTTTTTTTTTGTTTTTTGTTTTTGAATAAAGAAATAACATGTTTTTGAAAATTTTCAATGGCAAAAATAAGTAAATCACAATGCAATAATGAAATGCAATATAGACTAAATGAAAACTAACTACATGAATGCCAAGTTATTTATTGAAATGAAAGAGATAATTAGAATTAACTCGCATTTGGATGCTTAAGGGAAAACTGTTGGATACATGTAATAAGTAATGGATTAGCTAAGTGGGGGTAAGGGACAATGTTCAACTCAAGATGGACTCTCTAAAGTACGAATATCATCTAAAGTGCACATGATCAAGAAGGAGTTGAAGTGGTCCACTTACTTATTAAACAAGGTAGACGTTATCAATTTCTTCCCAATTTTGCATCCATGTTACTCAAAGCCATGAGCAATTTGTCAAACTCTTCCTCATAACCCCAAAACAAGCACAAGTAGTCTATTAAGACACCCAAAGAAGGGAATACCAAAACCCTAAAACCAAGTTTGATCAACTCTTCTTCACCATCTTTATTTGTCCACCAAGTGAGAGAGGTTGGCAATATGTAGCTAGGTTCACAAGGCAACGCTCCATACCCTTTTTTAATATCGGGTGGCTTATCATGATGGACATGAGGAGTGATGAGTGTGAAAATACTCACTCGCTCAAGAGGATCATGAGGAAAGAAGGACCTTGGAGACTTCAAGCAAATAGGTGAAAGAGAAAGCAAGTCCTCCACTTCATCTTTTTCTTCATCAAAAGGGATTCTTCCCAAACCAATTCCTTTCATAGCCTCTCCAATTTCATTCACTTGGCTCTCCCAACTAGTAAAAGAGTCGTTAAGGCAAGGAGTGTCTTCATACAAGCTCACATCAATGGGACTTGAGGAGTTCAAGAATGCCTCAATCTCCTCATCAATCAGGCGATCATTTTTAGTATTCCCTAGAGCTCTCTTTGACAACATCTCCCATCAAAGCATACTTTCCATAATTTGCTTCTTCTCTCAAGTCACCAAAAATGTCTTCAAGGACATCCAACGAATAAATACTTTCCACCATGGTTTTGGACATATCTTCCATCAAGGAAATACCAATCTTGATTTCACCAACATTAAAAGAGAGGTGGCCCTTCTTGACATCAACTACGACACGTCCAGTTGCCATGAATGGCCTTCCATGGATAATGGGAGTTTTTTTGGTTTTCACGCATATCCATAACCACAAAATCGGTGGGGATGTAGACATTACCCACTTTGATCGGGGTATCTTCAAGGACTCCCTTAGGATATTTGACCGAACGGTCGTTTAGTTGTATGGTAGTGGAAGTGGGTCTCAATTATTCAAGGCCAAGCCTTTTTGAAATTGAAAGAAGAAGGATGCTAACACTAGCTCATAAATCACAAAGAGCTCTTGTAACTGGTATGTTTCCCACCACACATGGTATAAAAGCTCCCCAGATCTTTTAGTTTCTTTGGCATGTTGTTTAAGATCACCAAAGTCACTCTCCCGTCAAGGCTACAAGCCCATCATCCGCCATGCTCCGGGTAGAACCCTTTCAACTTCTGTTGCCTCAACTCATCCGGGTAGAACCTCGCCTCCAATAGTTCACGGAATCGAGTCCACCCGAAATTAGGCTCCAACTTCGCAGTAGGACCAGAAAGAGTCCACCACTGATCCGCTTCCTTCACTAAGAAGTGAGAAGCAAGACGGACCTTATCCTCTTCAAGGACATCATACAAAGAAAAACTCTTCTCCATTTCTCGCAACCAACCAGAAAGTTTGACAGGATCTACTTCACCATCGTAGGTTTTGGCTTGGCTCCTCGATAGCTGTGAAGCAACCCACGTACAACTCCCGTGTCTCTCACGGTCAGGAATAGGAGTAGGAATCGGATTTGCCTGCTGTTTTGCTGTTTTGCTGGTTTTGGATAATAACGGTAAGAGCTGCTAATATCGTGTTGTCAATCCTCGGAGGCATCTTGCAAAATAAAACACAGATTAGTACTTATCATTTAGCAAGAACAAAGAGACTACAACATAAATCCTAATCTACCCCTCTTACCCTTCTATCTCACGGTTTATTATTTCTTAAGGTCAAGTTATTTATGCAAGGGTACACAAACGTGCGTCGGGAGCAAAATAGCTCTGATACCAACTGTGACACCCTCAAATTTGCGGAAAGAAAAAAAAATAATTTAAATACATAAAAGATGATAATATATAACAAGGGTGTCATAATAACAAGGTTCATTACAAAACGGTAATAATATTCTACAAAAGAAATATACAAGACGGGAGACATATCTCCCGTATAAATACGGAAATAAAACAAGTGTATAATAATATACAAACTATGAACCGAATATAGGTCCAAGGTAAATACTTCGCTCGCTAGCTCGTCCATGTACCCCAAATATGCAACACCACCTGTTCGACCGCATTAAATATAAACACGGAAGCCACAGGCAGTGGGGAGTAACTCCGAGTTCTCCCAGCCACGAAATGTCGAGTTTAATTAAACATGAATAACATAAAAGCAATGTATATGGAAAATACAAAACTTAAACATATACGGCATGCTTTTCATGGTATGAAACAATTAACTAACATATAACCTAGCATATGAAAGCTATCATGTGAATCCAATAATAAACTATAACACGAGGTAGGGAAGCTGGTATGCTAGCTCAGAGGTTACCGTTAACATGGTCATGATACACTCAAACCCTAATCAACACGTAATCATGTGAAATAAACAGTGTAACAATCGGGAATCCAAACTCTATAATCTTAGCGGCTTGCATCTCACCTTCTAAAACTCATAGAATCATACAAACATGAAAGACCAATACTTCTACAAACAGGCATAAGTTCCTAGTACAGTCAATAGTCGACGTCTGTAACTCGAGGCTATACCACAAGGTAGGAAAACATCCTAGTCCTAGACTGATCAGACCTAGCGACAACAGCGATTCCATTCCCCGTCTCATGACATAACCGTACACAAGAAACTCTGCTAGGCGACCCCCTAAGCAGAGATGGCTAGTACTTAAGCTGGCTCCCTTCCCAAAGCGGAACTCTTAGGATGCCATGCCCCGACTTGGCTATAAACCCACCAAGCCGGGACACAAACGCTATCAAGCGACAAACTCCGTATGCTCGTTAAAGATAGTACGGCCTATCAATGTCGTGGTCCAAGCTACTCATTTAGAAATAGCATGGTCAAGACGCCATATACTCATAATTCTCTATGGGTACTTAGTCAACACGACACCAACCATATAATCAAACAGTCACGGGAAAACTTACTATCATGTGACTAATTGCACATAAATCATATTCAAATATCCTATCGCCTCATATCTACTAAGGCTCATTCATTCATTCATTAAATAAAACCTTACCTGAAGACAAATCCCCGAACCGAGTCCCGCGACGGGTCATCAGTCAAAACGGGGGCTGACTAGATCTTAGTTTGACCAAACCCGTTTGGTCAAACCGGCTAGAAACAGAGTCTTTACCACATAGACTTGATCATAAAAAATCAACATATTCATTACATGTTATTTTATTAAAACTTCTAACATGTGAATTATTAAATGATACTAACAACCCGCTTGACTTAAAGTATATCAAATTAAACTACGATCTCGTATTATAATTTCTAACACGTGAGAAATACTAATTTTTATGAAAAAACCTTTTAATTAAATATTTTACTTATTAACATTTCCCACTTGCTAAATATTACAAAACAGTAAAATTAACACTAAACTCAAAAACCGTCACAAGTCCAACAAGGGGACCCACGGGCTGATTTGGGCCAGACAATACACGGGCCTGGACTTGGCCCCACGGCCTGGTTTTGGGCTGTTTTGGCTTTTTGATCGATTTTACTAAAAACCGTTTCTTAATATTTCCCGCATGCTTAACATATTTAAAACCCGTCAAACAACAACAAAACAATCAAGTATCGACACAACACCCAAGGACCATCCCCGGACCAAATCCAGACCGGGCTGGACCGGCTTGAACCGGCCTGAACCGGGCCTGAACCGGCCGGTTTGGGCTGGTTTTTCAGCCACCCTCCACGGTTCTACCACCAATCAAACACCAAATATTTCCAACATGTTTTTAATTAACAAACAATCATTTTAACAACCATCCATACAAAAATCATGATTATAAACAAATCATCCAAATATGTCAAGAACACTAAACTTGTTATAAATTCATAAAACATAATAATAACCACTTATTATCATGTTACTAACTAAAACCGTAAATAACAACAACCTAAACAAAAACAAAAGGTATGTAACATTAAATTCGTCGAGTAACTCGGAATCGTTACCTTAGCTAGCAAAATCAATTAGCACCAAAAAAAAAAAAAGTATAAACCCGTCTACTAATCTTCACCCAAAATATACGAGTCACCAAACTCGTCTTCAAAATCTTCCCCTAAAAAAAATGACAAGAATAATATTGTTAGAATTAAAACTTGATTTTCCATAATTAAAGTGTTGAAAACGATTTTGTCGTAATTGAAAATAAACCGTACTTGATGATGGAGAGCGAAGAGGAGATTCTAGAAATATAAGTTAGGACGGATTTGAATAAGAAATGAAGGTTTTATGATGATTTTGCTCAAGAACGACGAAGAACGATGAAGAACGATGAAGAACGATGAAGAACGATCAAAGAAAGTATTAATTAGATCTTAAGTTGATTTATTGTAAAATGAAAAGGTAGTTAGTGAGTAATGGTGGAGATTGGGCCGTGTAGTTATAGAAGAATTAATGAGTCGGGTTTTGAAATTGTTGTTACGTAATTGACTCGGGTTTAATATTTATATTACGGTAATTGATTAAATATAATTAGATATTAAGTTAATTAAACCAAATATCTAGATATTATGTTATTGTAATCAAAAGAAAGAAAAATATCAAGCTCTAAGAGAGGGTGAGAGTGCCGTGTGGTTTAGGTAGTAGTCGGGTCTGATTTTAAGCGATTTGCGTAATTTTCGTTGACGGATCGATAAAGTTACAAATATCTTAGATATTCGTATTAGTTTAATCGAAAGAATTAAAAGATCTTAAAGTGAGTGGAAAAAGGTGACATGGGCGTGTGACTCATGCCAAAGTCGGGTTTCGGGTTTGTTTCGGGATTTAAGATGACTCAGGAATAGTTAAATGATGTTCGGGATTAAACCGTAAAAGTTATTCTTTAATTCCGAATAAATTCAAAATAATTATATTAAATTATCATAAATTCAAATAAATCTTAATAAAAATAAATTAAATTTATTATTTTTCAAATATAATTTCGGTCTCTAAATTTACGAGGTGAGTCGGAAAAGTCAACGAAAGTCAAAGTTGACTTAAAAACGAGATTCTCATGGAATCTCGCAGAAATTCCAAATACGAATTCGGAAATTCAAAAATCGACTTGAAACAATAAATTCCAATTAAAAACTTAAATATGCTGAAAAGTATCCGTAAAATATTTTCACTAGAAAAATAGGGTACTTTTCGGGTTGTTACATGAGAGGATTAGTTCCATAAACTGTTTCAAAAGGACTTTTACCTGTGCTGCTGGAGGGAGCTCTGTTGAAGGCAAACTCAGCTTGTGCTAGCCTGAGGTCCCAATCTTTTAATGACTTAGAAACAATGCTCCTTAAGATCTTTCCTAGTGTCCTGTTAGTGACTTATGTCTGCCCATCAGTTTGGGGATGGTGAGAAGTACTAAACAAGAGCCTGGTCTTCAATAGCTTCCACAAGGTTCTCCAGAAGTGACTCATGAACTTTGTGTCTCTATCTGAGACAATGCTTCTAGGGACCCCATGTAACTTGACAACCTCCCTAAAGTATAGTTCAGCTACCCCCAAAGCATCCTCAGTCTTCTTACAAGCAATGAAATGGGCCTTGGCTAGTTGACAAGACCTGCATCTCTTGAGGGCATCTTGCACATCACTGAGCATCTTAGGCCAGTAGAACTGATCTTGCAATATGTCATAGGTCTTCTGCACCCCAAAGTGACCAGCAAGGCCATTGGAGTGAACCTCTTTGACCAGTAGTCCGCTATAAGGTCCTTTAGGCACACATAGTTTGTTTCCATAGAACAAGTAGCCTTCCTGAGTTGTGTACTTGCTCCCTTTCTTGACTTGTCCTTCCTGATACACCTCCCATTCATGTTTGAAGTCTGGGTCTTCTTGATAGAGCTCTTTCATAAATTCAAACCCCAACACTCTTTGTTCCATGAAGGTCAACATTACAGACCTTCTAGACAATGCATCAGCTACAACATTGTTCTTACCCTCTATATATTTGCTGGAGAATGAGAAGGATTGCAAGAAATCTACCCATTTGGCATGCCTGGGGTTGAGTTTGTGCTGTCCATTGATGTATTTGAGAGCCTCATGATCAGAATGAAGCACAAAAGGCTTAGGCTTCAAGTAGTGTCCCCAGTGGTTCAATGCTCTCACAATGGCATAGAATTCTTTGTCATATGTGGAGTAATTAAGCTTGGCTCCATTTAGCTTCTCATTGAAGTATGCAACTGGTTTCTTCTCTTGAGTAAGCACAGCTCCTATGCCAAGGCCACTGGCATCACACTCTACCTCAAAGAGTTTGTTAAAATCTGGTAGAACCAATATTGGAGATTTACATAATAGCTCCTTGATCAGATTGAAGGACCTTTCAGCCTTCTCATTCCACTTGAACTCTCCCTTCTTCATGCACTCAGTAATAGGGGCCATGATTGAACTAAAACCTTGTATGAACCTCCTATAGAAAGATGCTAACCCATGAAAACTTCTAACATCAGTAACAGTTTGAGGAAGGGGCCATTCCTTGATTGCTTGCACCTTCTCAGGATCAACTGCTACTCCTTTCTTAGAGATGATGAACCCAAGGAAGTAAACCTCAGGCTGCATGAAGGTGAACTTCTCTAGTTTGCCATACAACTTGTTCTCTCTTAAAACCTCAAACAACAACTTCAGATGCTGCAAATGTTCTCCCCTAGTTGAACTGTAAATAAGAATGTCATCAAAGTAAACCACCACACACTTGCCTAAGTAGGGCCTTAGGACCTCTGTCATCAACCTCATGAAGGTACTAGAGGCATTAGACAACCCAAAAGGCATCACCAACCATTCATAGAGCCCATGTTTAGTCTTGAAAGCTGTCTTCCATTCATCCCCTGCTCTTATCCTCACGTGGTGGTAGCCCTGCCTCAGATCAATCTTAGTGAACACTTGAGCCCCACTTAGCTCATCCAGAATATCATTAAGTCTAGGTATGGGGTGTGTTGGAGCCAAGTGTCCTCCCACAATAGTGCCATTAATTATAAATCTCATTTGAATAATTAGTGGGATGACTAGTATTTTGATATCACCCGTCAGTTGATTAACGTAAATCGATAACGGTCAGCTGACTAGAGTGAGACGTTATTGTCGTATGACGGCGGTAATCAACTGACCCCTTTCGGTCACACCTATAGGATGAGACCCAAACAGAAATCTAATTATTTGTATACGATACATATTAATTAGTACTTTATATATATATTTGATATATGTTTAGTTACGAGAGTTAATTATTGGAAATTGAGTTACGAACTCATTCCGGATAAGTTTATTAGTCAATTATACGATAATTGACTGAATAAATTTTACGTCTTATTTTAATACGGTTAAATAAGATTTAATTTAATGATTAATAGTTAATTCATTAAATTAGTTGAGGTTATGCATATACTTTGAGGTAGAGGTGATTAGTTAATTATATTTACAAGGAGTTGTAAAATAAACTAACTAGGCATTATGGGACCCATTATATATTGATATAATGATAAAAATATCACTTAAAAGTTAAGTATATATTATTTATTAATTTGAGTCATGTAATTGTTATATGATCAAATTAACCCTTAATTATACAAGATAATTAAACATATGATTATAAGTATTTGTGGGACAAATATCAAAAATCAAAATGGACCATATGTCACTAGTGGAGGCCGGATTATTGTAGTGTACAACATGATGATTGTTGTTGCTTGTTTTACACTACAACATGTGATCATGTCATGTTTATGACACATGATCTTAGTCTTATTCACTACTACACTCAACATTTTTGCATGAGATTATTTTAAGCAAATAAGAGGCCACCAAGGGCTCTCTTGGCCGGACCCAAGAGTCTTTAAATGAACAATTTTGTTGTTCATTTTGAACTACTTGTTCATTCTTATTTGCATGCTTATCTCACTACAAATCCTCATCTCTCTAAAACCTCTCAAACACTAATATTTTCCTATTACTAGAGTAGTAATAAAATCTAATATTAGTTCATTTTTCACTTGTGTTTTCTAGTCAAAAACCAAGTGATTAGTTTGGGTTTTTCTCTTGGGTGCTTCTAAAAGGAGGTCTTCTAATTTGAAGATTTCAAGGAGGATCATCTTTTTCTTTCTAGCACAAGATCAACAAGAAAGGTGTTTCTTGTTGTGCCCATATAACCGAAATTTCCCAATGTAAGGAAATTTCTTCTTACTTTTTATTATGCATTTTAATTTGCATGCATGTTACATAGATCTTTATTAAACACTAAATTAACAAGTAATTTAGTAACTAATTAGAGGAGTCTAATTAGGGGCTATGAACTTTCATGTGGTATCAGAGCTAGCTTGTAGCATGCATGTTGATTTTAAGCATTAAAATCGGGTTATACGATAACTTGAGTAAAAATCAAAAATTTATGTTAAAAATGGTTTTCACGAAATTTTATGATTTGCATGCATACCTACTGACCTCAAAATGTTTGTGGTAAAATTTGGTGAATTTACGAATTATTTTGCTATTTATTATGATTTATGGCCTTTAAAACCGAGTTAACATGCGGTTTTATGTTAAAAGTTAACTAAAAATAGTTGCATGTTGATTCTGGCCTCAAAATTTTAATATATTCTCACATGCATGGTCTACATATTGTATGTAATTTTTCGTGACATTTAGTCATGTATTGCATGGTTATTGATTTTTATTGGATAAAAATCGATTTAAAGGAGTTATTTTGTTCTTAAAATTGAAACGAGACTTTCTGGAACTGAAAATATTTTGTACATTTTAAAATAATTTTTTTATCATCCTGGTAAAATTTGAAAATTTGTTTCATCATTTTACTATTTTAGTTGGTTTTTATTTGATAAAAACCGATTATTATAAAGCTATTTGTTCATAAAATCATTTCAAATTTTTTGGGCAAATGTTTTTTGTTCTTGAGGTTCCTGGAATTGTTCCAGTATGTACAAGTATTTTGGTTTCAATTTTAATGATTTTTCTTTTTATTTTGGGTTTAATTCATAAAAGTTATGATTAAATCTCTTTAAATAGCAAATGCGATCAAATCAAACTAATTAAATACAAGTGAAATTAGTGGGGACTAATTTTGAGTTCTAAATCAGTTTAGATAATTAGTTTGAGCTTAAATATGATTTAAGTGTTGATTATTGATTTTTAGTAGATAAAATCGATAAAATTCGTAAGAATCGAGCTAGAATGAACATGACAAGTGTTGAGGGTGATTTTGGCATGATTTTACAGCATTTTTATTTATGTTGTTGAATGAATGAATGTCATTTATTTATTTTAATTGCAAGTTGTACCTAGTATGGCCTAGATTATATTAATCGGTATTACCCGTAATGTAAGGGAATACCGATTTGGTTGTAATTTATTGCGATTTCGTATCGCCGTTTTGTAATAATTAATAATTTCATTTTATAGATCAAATGTATAATAGGAATTTGCTATGTATTCATTTGTATTTTTGTAAATATTTATTGTGAAGACGGTGATTCCCAAAGTCGGTGTTCCAAAAGACGGTGCCATTTTGGAAGGCGTTCCATGAAGAGGCAAGGGAGCAAGGAGTTGGTTTCCGATTTGTAATCATCTAGTTAATTAGATTAGCTAGGTGGCCATACTAGGATTTAATTTGATTGCTTGCTTTATTTTTCCGCACATGCCAAAATCACCAACATGCATTTTATTTATCGATTCTCAATTCAACGTTATTCAAAATTCGCCGACTTAGTTCACTTATAGGGAATTAATAACTAAAATTGGAAAGACCTCTCACATAACTTAAAAAGGAATTGAGATTTAGCCTTACCAATTGAAGCACCTATGAATCCCGTGTTCATTAGGACAACCACAACGTGGACCTTTTTACCTCGGGTAAGTAGGGTGATACGATCACACGCCTAAATTGGGTTGGACTCAACAAGATAAGCGTTATCTTGGGGACTAGGAGATGGGTTTAGTTGAAATCCGTCGACCGAGAGTTCTAGGAGTAGAATTAGTCAAAAGTTGACTTACCGTCTTTTACATAAAAGTTGCATAACATGTTCTTTTGTCTAAAATGCGGGTCTCGGAATCGCTTATATAATTTCGTGAGGGGTCATTATATGAGTGACTTGTTTAAATTGGTTATACAAGTAAAATTGATTAAAACAATGAATGTTAATATTTCCTAATTTTGTTGTAGTGATTCATAATTCGCAATGGCAAACAATAACAACACCGTTCAACTAGGAAAAGACTCATGGCTAAGGTCCGTTATGGACAAATGCATCTTAAAAGACGATGGAACTAATTTCGTCGAGTGGGAGCAAAAGATCAAGAGTGCGGCGTTATCGGATAACGTTTTGCGCTACTTGACCGAGGCACCTCCCAATGAACCCGGCCCAAGAGCCACTAATGCGGCCAAAGCCGCCTATGAGGAATACCTTAAGGTAGCAAACGACGTCAAGATGGTCTTGATGTGGTCGATGTCCTCAAGCCTTAAGCAACAATACATCACCCTTGGAGCATATGAGATATTCTCTAGGGTGACATTGGCTTTTTCTCAATCACCCGAGATTCGCCAATACAATGCTATGACTAGGCTTTTTGAAGCCAAGTTAGAGAGGGGCCAAAAGGTTGGTCCACATGTGCTTAAGATGGTGGAACATGTTGACACTCTAGATCGTCTAGGGGTCAAAATTCCTAAGAAGCTAGCGGTTGGCCGCATCCTTCACTCACTTCCTCCCAAGTTTGCCCAAGCTAGGGCAAACTATAACATGCATGGCATGGATAAGAGCTTTCACGAGCTCCATGCTCTCCTTACCCAAGTCGAAAGGGATGTGGAAGCAAGTGGGAGTGAGCAAAAGGATGTTCTTTCAATGAGATTGAAGAACTTGAAGCTAGGGGTTCAAAAGGGGAAGGGAAAAGCCAAAGCCCAATTTAAGAAGCATGGAAAGGGAAAGGGCAAAGCTATTATGAATGGCAATGCCAAGGCTAAGGGTAAGAAGCATGCCGAAGCCGAATGCTTTTATTGTAAAGGCAAGGGACATTGGAAACGCAATTGTCCCAAGTATTTGAAGGATAAGAAGGACGGATGTGTGACACCGTCAGGTATAATCCTCTCTTCTCTCTATATGATAGATATTAATTATGCTTGCACTTCCACTTGGGTATTTGATACTGGATGTGGTTCTCACCTTTGTAATCACTTGCAGGGGCTGAAGGACGTGCGAGCACTAGCCAAGGGTGATGTGGACCTACGAATGGGGAATGGAGCAAGAGTTGCCGCCGTCTCCGTAGGAACTTATGTATTAACCTTAGATAGTGGTCTTGAGTTGTATTTAAATAATTGTTATTTTGTACCCTCCTTGACTAAGAACATTATCTCCATTTCCGTACTAGATGCGGAGGGTTTCTCCTTTGTAATCAAGAACAATAGTTGTTCGTTTTCTTTTAATGATGTGTTTTATGGTAAAGCCATCTCTATTGGAGGCATTTATGTTCTTGATAATGTTAATGAAATTTATCATATCGAAAGCAAGAAGCTCAAATTAGGTGAACCTAATCAATCATACCTTTGGCATTGTCGTTTAGATCATATAAACGAACGACGCATAAAGAGACTTGTTTCAACGAAACTTCTCAAACCATTTGATTACGAATCTTATGGTGAATGCGAATCTTGTCTTTTGGGCAAGATGACTCGTGCTCCTTTTACGGGAAAAGGGACACGAGCAAATGAAGTATTAGGCCTCATACATACCGATGTATGTGGCCCAATGACTCTCCAAGCTAGAGGTGGTTACAAGTACTTCATTACTTTTACCGACGATTTAAGTAGATATGGTTACGTCTACTTAATGAGGCATAAGAGTGAAGCTTTTGAAAAGTTCAAAGAGTTTCAAAATGAAGTGGAAAACCAATTGAATAAGAAGATAAAAACCTTACGATCCGATCGTGGTGGTGAATATCTAAATTATGAATTTGATTCACACCTAAAAGATTGCGGTATAGTATCACAATGGACTCCTCCTGGAACACCACAATTAAATGGTGTGTCTGAAAGGAGAAACCGAACTTTATTAGATATGGTTCGGTCGATGATGAGTCTTACAGAGCTTCCTGACTCGTTTTGGGGATTTGCCATCTTAACCGCAATATTTTCACTAAATCGTAGCCCGACTAAAGCAGCCAATAAAACTCCATATGAGATATGGAAAGGAAAGGTTCCTTATTTGTCGTTTATGAAAATTTGGGGTTGCGAGGCGTTTGTTCATGAGAAGTCTAATGACAAGCTCGCACCCAGATCCGACAAATGTTATTTTGTAGGATATCCTAAGGAGACTCGTGGATATTACTTCTACAACCGTCATGAGGACAAAGTGTTTGTGTCTCGTGATGCTGTCTTTCTAGAAAGCGATTTCGTTTCTAAAAGGCAGAGTGGGAGAAAATTCGAACTTGACGAAGTTCGAGAGCCACAAACCGAAAATGAAGTGGAGGAAAACGTTCCCTCCTCGTCTGAAACGGTTATTGTCCCTAGAAGGTCAGGTAGAATTAGTTTTCAACCTGATCGTTACCTCGGATGTATCGAGGGAGATGGTGATTTATTACTTTTTGAAAGTGATGAACCCACAACCTACAAGTCGGCCGTTTCTAGTCCCAACTCCACGCATTGGCTTGAGGCCATGCAATCCGAAATGGATTCTATGTACGAAAATCAAGTATGGGACTTGGTAGACTTACCTGAGAAGGTACGACCTCTTCAGTGCAAGTGGATCTACAAGATCAAGAATGGCATAGATGGACATATTGATGTCTACAAAGCTAGATTGGTGGCAAAAGGCTTCACTCAAGTTCATGGTTTACACTATGACGAAACTTTTGCCCCAGTCGCTATGCTTCGATCCATTAGGATTCTCTTAGCGGTTGCCGCATTTTATAACTATGAAATTTGGCAAATGGATGTCAAAAACGCCTTCTTGAATGGGATTCTAGAAGAGGAAGTGTACATGACACAACCTGAAGGTTTTGAGGATAAATCCAACCCTAAGAAGGTATGCAAACTTAAGAGATCCATTTATGGTCTTAAGCAAGCATCAAGGAGTTGGAATCATCGCTTCGATCATGTAATTAAACAAAATGGATTCACTCGAAGTGTCGAGGAACCATGTTTATACATGAAGTTTAGTGGGAGCAAAGTTACTTTCCTTATCTTGTATGTGGATGACATACTTCTCATTGGGAATGACATACCAATGCTTACTTCTACCAAAGAGTGGCTTGGGAAACATTTCCAGATGAAGGATTTGGGAGAGGCACAACGCATTTTGGGTATCCGGATCTATAGAGATAGATCGAAGAGGATACTAGCATTAAGTCAAGAAGCTTATATAGATAAGATTCTTGATCGGTTCAAAATGAAAGATTCTAAGAGAGGCTTTCTTCCAATAGGTCATGGTATCACTCTGAGTAAATCCCAGAGTCCTACCGTCACCGAGGAGATTGAACGCATGAAGTTGATCCCTTATGCTTCAGCAGTTGGGTCAATCATGTATGCTATGATGTGCACTCGCCCCGACGTCGCCTATGCTTTGAGCATGACGAGTCGTTATCAAGCCAATCCAGGTGAGAGTCACTGGATAGCCGTAAAGAACATCCTTAAATACTTACGAAGGACTAAAGATTCGTTCTTGGTGTTTGGAGGAGAGACTGAGTTACGTGTAAAGGGTTACACGGACGCTAGTTTCCAAACTGATAGGGATGATTTAAAATCCCAATCCGGCTATGTCTTTATGTTGAATGGAGGAGCCGTTTGCTGGAAGAGCTTCAAGCAAAGCGTGACTGCGGATTCTACAACAGAAGCTGAGTACCTCGCGGCATCAGAGGCTGCAAAGGAAGCTGTGTGGATTCGGCAGTTCTTGGAAGGACTAGGAGTAGTCCCTACTGCCACAGATCCCATCACGATGTATTGTGATAACAGTGGGGCTATCTTTCAAGCAAAGGAGCCCAAGTCTAGTAACAAGTCTAGACATGTACTTAGGAAATACCATGTAATTAGAGATTACGTGGAGAGGAAGGAAATAGATGTATGTAAGGTTGGGACAGACGATAACATCGCTGATCCTCTAACCAAGCCTCTTACAAAGGCTAAACATGACGGTCATGTCGTCTCGATGGGATTAAGACGAGTTCCTGAATTCCTCTAGATTATGTGATATGTAATAATGAATGTTGTATCAATGTTTACATATATGATAATTGCATTCATTGTTCGAGTTTTATATGAGCTCTTTTATTTAGTATTGACTAAATTTTATTACTTTGTTTTATCCGAATTGGTTATAAGAAAGGTTGAACTCAATTCAAGTGAACATGATGAACTTAGTAATTGTCCCTAGTCATTTGCATAAGGTGACGTCTCGAAATGACTAGATTGTAAGTCGATCGATGGTTGGTTCAGCACCATGGAGTCATGGAGATGACTGATCGTTTACATAGACAGACTGTAGAGACACTCTGTCGGACAGTGACCATGATAGAGTCCCTTATCAAAATTGTTGAAGCCTGGTCGTGGCGGGGATTTCTATTATATTCCTATGAGTCGATTCTTTAGACTGGCTACCATTTATCTGAGTCGGTGTATTTTCCGATTGACTTTGGTTTTTTGTCCTAGGTCGTGCCGTGAAAGGAGGCCGATGGGCATCTACTGGGTCATGGTGATTTGCATTATACAGTGTAAGTTGGGTCAACAGGAATTGTCCACCCACGTTGGGTATTAACATCTTCGGGCCACTCGAGGAGTAGTGACTGGAAATGCGTGGCCACGCTCGGAAGAGATCTATGGTAGATTTTCCGGTCAGACAGTTACTCTCCAGATCGAGAAAACCACTCAATTTATTTTTCCAATCGCAAGTGCGACCTGAAAGACACCTTGCGATGAGTGGGAGGATGTGACGCTAAAGTGACAAGAGAATTGGTAGCACACAACTTGTCGAGACAAGTGGGAGATATTGTGGGAGTAGGAGTCCTCCGCAATAGTGTGGCTACATGCACAACTTGTATCGGACAAGTGGGAGATTGTTGGAGCAAGTGTCCTCCACAATAGTGCATTTATATTATAAATCTCATTTTGGAATATTAGTGGGATGACTAGTATTTTGATACTCCACGTCAGTTGATTAACGTAAATCGATAACGGTCAGCTGACTAGAGTTAGACGTTATTGTCGTATGACGGCGGTAATCAACTGACCCCTTTCGGTCACACCTATAGGATGAGACCCAAACAGAAATCTAATTATTTGTATACGATACATATTAATTAGTACTTTATATATATATTTGATATATGTTTAGTTACGAGAGTTAATTATTGGAAATTGAGTTACGAACTCATTCCGGATAAGTTTATTAGTCAATTATACGATAATTGACTGAATAAATTTTACGTCTTATTTTAATACGATTAAATAAGATTTAATTTAATGATTAATAGTTAATTCATTAAATTAGTTGAGGTTATGCATATACTTTGAGGTAGAGGTGATTAGTTAATTATATTTACAAGGAGTTGTAAAATAAACTAACTAGGCATTGTGGGACCCATTATATATTGATATAATGATAAAATATCACTTATAAGTCAAGTGTATATTATTTATTAATTTGAGTCATATAATTGTTATATGATCAAATTAACCCTTAATTATACAAGATAATTAAATATATGATTATAAGTATTTGTGGGACAAATATCAAAAATCAAAATGGACCACATGACACTAGTGAATGCCGAAATATTGTAGTGTACAACATGATGATTGTTGTTGCTTGTTTTACACTACAACATGTGATCATGTCATGTTTATGACACATGATCTTAGTCTTATTCACTACTACACTCAACATTTTTGCATGAGATTATTTTAAGCAAATAAGAGGCCACCAAGGGCTCTCTTGGCCGGACCCAAGAGTCCTTTAAATGAACAATTTTGTTGTTCATTTTCAACACTTGTTCATTCTTATTTGCATGCTTATCTCACTACAAATCCTCATCTCTCTAAAACCTCTCAAACACTAATATTTTCCTATTACTAGAGTAGTAATAAAATCTAATATTAGTTCATTTTTCACTTGTGTTTTCTAGTCAAAAACCAAGTGATTAGTTTGGGTTTTCTCTTGGGTGCTTCTAAAAGGAGGTCTTCTAATTTGAAGATTACAAGGAGGATCATCTTTTTCTTTCTAGCACAAGATCAACAAGAAAGGTGTTTCTTGTTGTGCCCATATAACCGAAATTTCCCAATGTAAGGAAATTTCTTCTTACCTTTTATTATGCATTTTAATTTGCATGCATGCTACATAGATCTTTATTAAACACTAAATTAACAAGTAATTTAGTAACTAATTAGAGGAGTCTAATTAGGGTCTATGAACTTTCATGGGGAACCTATACTTGATGGTAATGTTGTTGATGGCTCTACTGTCAATGCACATACGCCAAGTCCCATCCTTCTTTGGCACAAGCAAGGCTGGTACAGCACAAGGACTGAGGGATTCTCTGACATAGCCCTTGTTGAGCAGCTCACCTACTTGAAGTTGGAGCTCTTGTGTAGCCTTAAGATCACTCCTGTAAGCTGGCTTGTTGGGTAGGATAGCTCCAGGCACTAGGTCAATGTGGTGTTCTATTCCTCTAAGTGGTGGCAGTCCACTAGGGAGCTCAGTAGGAAAGACATCACCATAACTTTCTAGGATAGACTCGACTTCTTCAGGGATATCAATGATGTTCATCCCAGTCTCCTTGGCAAGTAATATGTATACAGGTTGTAGCTCACTTAACTCTTGTACTAGTTCTGATTCACTTATCAACATGACTTCCTTGGAAGCCTCACTCATGGGGTTTGGGTTGATCTTTAAAGCAGGTGGTAGAGGTGCCAGGGTGATTTTCTTCTTCCCATACTTAAAAGTGTAGGTGTTGTCCCTCCCATGGTGTATGGCATCCCTATCAAACTCCCATGGTCTCCCAAGCAAAAGGTGACATGCATCCATAGGTAGAACATCACAAAGACTCTCATCCACATACCCTTTACCAATTGAGAAAGGCACAACACATTGTTTATCCACCTTGATCTCAGCCCCTTTGTTTAGCCATCTGAGTTTGTAAGGTAGGGGGTGGTCCTTGGTGGGTAGAGCTAGCTTGTCTATCAGTGTTTTGGAGGCCACATTAGTGCAGCTTCCACCATCAATAATGAGGTTACATACTCTACCCTTGATGGTACATCTGGTCCTAAAGATCTGGTGTCTTTGATCCTCTTCCAAAGGTTGGGGTTGAGTATGCATTACCCTCCATGTTACCAAACTTAACCCTGCATCAGGCTCTATCAACTCCTCACTAGCCTCTACCTCAGGCTCCTCCATCTCATCATCACAGACCAACACTTCATCATCTCCCCAATGGATTACTTCTAGGGTACTCAGAGCCCTTTTAGATGGACATTCTCTAGCAAAATGTCCATACCCTTGACATTGAAAGCACTTTTTGAGAGGAGTAGTCTTCCTTTGGCCTGCCTCAATAGCCTTGCTTTTATCAGGGTTGAAAGGGGTCTTAATAGGAACCACAGGTTCTCCTATCTTGACTCCTACAAAGGGTTTGAAGGTGGGGGTTCTAGCAGGTGTTTTAGAAGCACTGGCCTTTCCCTTCCCAAATTTTTCTCCTTAAAGACAAGTTGACAGCTTCCTCAAAGGAGTATATATTTTGTAGCCTAACTTTGCTAGCTATCCTTTCATCCAACCCTTCTAAGAACCTTGCTATCTTTTGTTCAGATTTCTCAACAACCTCACATTGCAATGTAAGTTGTTCAAAGTCTCTTAGGTAGGACTCTACAGGTCTTTGGTCTTGCTTTAGGTGAGTAAGTTTAATGAACATGTCCTGAGTGTAGTCCCTAGAGACAAACTTAGCTCTCATTTTCTTTTTCAGTTTGAGCCATGACTTTACAGGTTCTTTCCCTTCCCTAACCCTCAAGGTTTTCATGTTTTCATACCACAGTGAGGCATAGCCTTTTAGTTTCATGATAGCAACCTTAAAAGCCTTTCTATCAGTGTATCCTTTAAACTCAAAGACTCTTTCTACAGACCTTAGCCAATCTAGGAAATCATCAGGGTTCAAGCTACCTAGAAAGTCAGGGATCTCTACCTTTATGTCTTTGTCTTGGTGTCTGAGAAGACTGTGATCTGAGCCATCTGAATCTGACATTTCAAACTGATCTACAGGTTGTCTCCTCCTTCCTCCACCTTGTGGGAAAGGTGCTCCTCTTCCTCGACCTCTGCCTCCCCTTGTATCATTGTTCTGTTGGCCCTCAAGGAGTTCATTGACAGATCTAGAGACCTCCATTACAGTTCTGGCAAGATCTTGAACTGTGTTTTCAAGACCTGTGATTCTCTCTTCACTCATGGTTGTATTTTGTGTTTTTAATGTAGTTAGGTAGATTAACTCACAAACCAAAGCTCTGATAACCAATTTGCACTGAAACTATTCAGAAAGACAACTAAACAATGACAATTTGATTGAGATTCAGACACTTGCAAATACTCTGTTTCTGTTTGAATTGATTGTTAAAGAACAAGGATAGGACCTTAACCAAAGCACAAAGCCAATGATTGAGGGTTGAACTTTGATCCCAGCACACAGCTAAGGACCCAAGCTCACTTCCAAGCACAAAGCAAAGGAAGTTGTCTCAAGCACACATCCAAGAGATGTAACAGAAACAAGGTTTCAGTTTATGTTTTACTTCAAATCTGTCTTTCATTCATTAGAAAATGGCCTTATATAGGCAAGGAGATTACATCCTACTCGTTCAATACATCCTAGGGCCACAATTGGCTTGCAAAAGAAACAGAAATAACAGCTACATTGTTCAGCATAAAGCAATAAAGTAGAAAAGTAGTTCTAATGGGACA
This sequence comes from Heliosperma pusillum, assembly GCA_022085475.1. Taxonomy (NCBI): domain Eukaryota; kingdom Viridiplantae; phylum Streptophyta; class Magnoliopsida; order Caryophyllales; family Caryophyllaceae; genus Heliosperma; species Heliosperma pusillum. The sequence continues at coordinate 4,087 of JAIUZE010068592.1, read as the reverse complement.
ATCTGCCTTAATTGGATTGTTTAGGTTGAAACTGGTGGAGGAGTGGACTTCTAAGCTTGATTCTTGAGCTCAACTGAAGTGGAATGGATGCCAAAGGTCCTGCTAAAAGGCCCTCGAGCTTGTTTGATCAAAATAGGAAAGTTTGATAGTGACATGTTAACTACTGCAAAAAGGACTGAAATTTGGATAGTTTGAAGTTGTCCCTAGAATAACTTTTTGTGTGTGCATTTCCTGGAAGAGAAGTCCTGGGCAAAGTTGTAGAGGACCTTCCCAAGGACTATGTTTGATGGTTGGTTAGGCTTGTTTGAATATGTGGGACCCCCATGGACCCTGTTTAGAAAGACTGTGATAGGCTGTTTTTGGCTAAGAGTTGTTCTTGTTGTGTTGGGTTTGTTTTGCTGTTGGCTATGTGTTGTTGTGGCTTAGTCTTGGGAAGTGGATGGCTAGGCTTTGTTCTGGTTGGTGTGGTGTAGTCTTAGCAGGCCTGAAGTTGTTGTTGCTTGGACTGAATAGGACATTGTCATAACTGGTCATGGTGTTGTCTGAATGGATGTTGTTGTCTTGAATGGTGTTGTTGTCTTGATGTTGAGTCTTGTCTTGAGCTTGTGTCTTGTCTTGGTCATATACTCCTGTTGCACAACAACATCCAATCAGACAACACCATGACTAGTTTTGACAATGTCCTATTCAGTCCAAGTAACCACCACTTCAGGCCATCTAAGACAACACTACACCAACCAGAACAAAGCCTAGCCATCCACTTTCCAAGACTAAGCCACAACAACACACAGCCAATAGCAAAACAAACCCAACACAACAAAAACAACACTCAGCCTAAAACAGCCAGTCACAGTCTTTCTAAACAGGCTCCATGGGGGCCTCACACATCCAAACAAGCCTAACCAACCATCAACCTTAGTCCTTGGGAAGGTTCTCTACAACTTTGCCCAGGACTTCTCTTCCAGGAAACGCACACACAAAAAGTTAGCCTAGGGACAACTCCAAACTGTCCAGATTTCAGTCCTTTTTGCAGTAGTTAACATGTCACTATCAAACTTTCCTGTTTTGATCAAACAAGCTCAAGGGCCTTTTAGCAGGACCTTTGGCATCCATCCCACTTAAGTTGAGCTCAAGAATCAAGCTTAGAAGTCCACTCCTCCACCAGTTTCAACCTAAACAACCCAATTAAGGCAGATTGTCCCATTAGAACTGCTTTACTACTTTATTGCTTTATTCTGAACAATGTAGCTGTTATTTCTGTTTCTTTTGTAAGCCAATTGTGGCCCTAGGATGTATTGAACGAGTAGGATGTAATCTCCTTGCCTATATAAGGCCATTTCCTAATGAATGAAAGACAGATTGGAAGTAAAACATAAAACCGAAACCTTGTTTCTGTTGATATCTCTTGGCTGTGTGCTTGAGACAACTTTCTTTGCTTTGTGCTTGGAAGGGAGCTTAGACCCTTAGCTGTGTGCTGGGATCAAGGTTCAACCCTCAACCATTGGCTTTGTGCTTTGGTTAAGGTTCTATCCCTTTCTTTCAGCATTCAGTCGAAACAAAACAGAGCAAATTCAAAGTGTCTAACCTTAGTTCAATTTGTCATTGTTTAGTTTGTCTTTCTGAATAGTTTCATTGCAGGTATGCTTTAATTTTAGAAACTCAAATTTTGTTTGTTTTGCTACTGGATTAATTCCTCAAGACGATTGTTTTTAGTTCAAACTTGTAATCGGTATTCTTTAAACTTTCTTCATTATTCAATTAGTTACCTTCTAGTTCTTTAATTATTCTTTGTCAATCCTTTCATGGTTGTTAAGCATGTTTACTCTATTTATTACCGTCGTTATTAATATTGTTATGAGTAGCTAAATTCTTTTCTAGGGTTGAAAGTGTTGGAGCTAGTGTCCTCCATAGTTAGTGTGATAACGTGTATAAATCTCTTACAGGTTCACAAGGTATACTTAGTATTCTTATCAGTTGATTAACGTTTATCGATAACGGTTGGCTTGCTAGAAGTTTGACGTTATTGTCATTTTAATGGCGGTGATCAAATGGTCCCTAAAAGTCACACCTAAAGGATGTGTTTGAGAGATATGATTATATGAAAAATATGATCATATTGATGCCTTATATGACTAAAAGGTTAGTCGATGTATATGACTAAAAGGTTAGTCAATGTAATGATGATACGATTATTTAATACGATTAAATAATACTAGCTGAGACGAATTAAATGTTAATTCGTAATTGAATATAAACGGTTATATCTAATTGATGTATATAATGTAATTATTTAATACGATTAAATAATGTAAGCTTAAACGAATTAAATGTTAATTCGTAATTAAATATAAACTGTTATATTTAATTAGCAAATTATAAATATACGATATTTATAGTTGACGTATATATTATACAATATTGTCATAATAAATGATGTCGACTTATTAATATGTGACAACATAAATGACAATAATAATACACACATATTATACATTAAATAAATAAAAGAAGGAAGACTCCTATCTTCACTATACTTCCTAAAACAAGTAGAAGAAAAAGAGGGAGACTCCTCCCTCTACTAGACCTCTACTTGCACGGCCAAAAGAGGAGGAGGAGAGTCTTATATAAACTCTTCTTCTCTACATGATTAATCATTCATAACTTGACACAAAAATCATCAGTAATTTTTGTATTCTTTCTAGCACAAGAAAAGGCATATCTCAGAGCATCTTGGGTGCAACAATTAGGAGAATATCGATTTCGATATTTGTTCTTAGGCCATATTGCTAGGACCAAAAGGTTGATTCTAATCTTTATGCTTTTCGTTTATGACTCGTATTTCATATATTATAATTTCGTTATAATCCTTAAATTTCATGTTGAAATATACCGATATTTCCCACAAGTGGTATCAGAGCCAAGGCTACGAAATTATTTTATATGATTTTTCATGAATAATTTTTTTCGGTCCAAATTTTTTTTATTCGGCAATTTTTTTTTTTCGGGCCGTGTATTGTTTTTGATTATTGTTTTCATTTGATTTATTGATATTGTTGTTTTAATATGTTAAGATGACAATATGATAAATTTGTAGATGTTTTAATTTAATAAGGATTAAATTAGAATGTAAATGGAAATTGTTTTGAATGTTAATGAACATTTGTTTTTGCTATATATTTTCGGTATACATGATGTTAAATTGTTATTTTGCATCATGATTCATTAATTTTAATGATGTTCAAATCAATTATGATTAGTCAAATATTAAGACAATCGATGTAATCATTATTTAGATATTCATTTTAACTTGTTAAATTGAATCATCTAGTTTGTATCAATGTTTAATAATGATTAAATGTTGATAATTGTACCGATCTTGTAATATTAGCAACATCAAAATTAAACAAAAAAAAAAAAAAAACAGCCCGTAGGTGCTGTTTTAATAAATAAAAAAAAATTTTGGATTAATTCATATTGATAATGTATAATTGTTGTTGTGAAAAAGTTCACAATTTTTGGATACCCAATTATTTTAAAAAGGTTTAAAATAATGTTGGATTAATTCATATTATACGATAATATGAATTAAAATTGGATTATGGTTGATTGGAATTATTGTGAGTAATTAAGGAATTGTCACATAATTTTGATCATTTTAAAAAAGTTGGTTTGGATAAATTACTCTACATAATTAAGGAATTATGTCTTGAATGATTAATTTATTGTTGATGCATTTTATTTTGTTGAATGATTTGTTGAATGGTTTATTTACGTATTTTTGCAATTGGTTGTAATTTGTATTACCTAGTGTGGCCTTAGTTCATTATGTTTTTGTAATGATGGAAACATGATCTTGATGTAATTTTGAGATCTCGAATCTCCTTTTGTTTTCTTTGAAATTATGTTTTTAAATTAGAATGTAAATCGGTTTATATTTTGTAATTTATTAAATGTAATTTGAGAAGACTAAAGATGGAGATCGGATTGCTCACTCCCGCTACATGGACCAAGATGGAACATCAAGACAAGCTTTTCGGGTCCAATCATGGATGGATTCCAAAATTGTATTTTTGTTCATTTTGGTAGA